>WBND01001038.1:184842-207605 GCA_013398595.1 Tychaedon coryphoeus | reverse complement strand
CTTTTGGTCAGCCATCCTATTGTCTTCTGGTTATTTAGTAACTAAGGTTTGGTATCTCAAAGGTGGCTTTCATTTCAATCTCGCTTATGGTTTCCATATTCTCAAAATCTTTTGCTAGGCACTCATATTTATAAGGTTTTCCTGATTCATCCTTCCCAACACCCAAGGAGGCCCAGATAGCTCTGAACTCATCAGCAGCTCTCCTGGGAGGCCACTCATATGACAGAGAGCTGTGCCAGGCTGGGGCATATGGCTCTGCTCCTGCCTTCCCTGCTTCCCCCCAAAGCCGGATGGGAGGCAGCAATGTAGTGCCCTGCTGGGAACGAGCTGCTGGTGCCCAGCCAGCTCCCAGCAGCATCAAAAAGCCATCTCCACAGTTGGCAGTGGCACTGAGGACACCTTGCTCTGGCATGCTGAGAGCAGGACAAGCCTCGGGCACGCTGGCATGGGACAGCTTGTCCCATCATCAGCCCTATTGGGGTTGCAGGAGCCTTCCCAGCCAGGGACAGCTCTTTTTAAAAATTTTTTCCAATGAGATTTGGAGCCAGCCCAAAGAGAGACGTCATGCCTTCGCCCATCCCCACCTGCAGCTTCTCTGTCCACCACCTTGCCACGTCTCTGGCTCTTATTTTTGGAGCGCTGCTAAAAGCCCGTCTGTTCCGTGCCACGTGTCACATCACACACAGGACACGGCTCAGCCAGGAAAGATGAGTCACCATGCACGGGACAGAGCTGGCTGGGGGCCAGTGCTGCCAATTTTAGGCTTTGTCAGACTGTGGTAATCACTGGGAAGGGGTTACATCATCAGAGCACTACACCAGCATTAGCTCATGCTGTTCCCAGGAGCTGGGGGCCAGCCAGGAAAAGGAGGCATGCAGAGAGCTTTGGGTTCTTGTCAAGCAGATTCCAGGCAGGAAATTCAGACTTCTGAGGGTAATTCCATGCTGCAGGCTTTCTGGAGATACACTTCTCATGGGGAGTTTGGGATTAGAGCATAGGAAAAGGTGCTGTTGGTTAGTGAAATAAGTGGGAATTCTGGTTTTTTTAGCTTTGCTCTAGTGCAGAATTCTTGTCAGAGCACAGATAAATGGGGAGCTCTGGGATGTGCAAAAAGCCATGGAAAAGATGCCCTGCTGGGCAGGGTTTGCTCTGTGCTTCTACCCCTGCTGGAGGTGGAGCAGTTCAGGTTGTTGCCACTCAAAATTACTGAGTTTTGAAGGAAAGATTTCTCTCACTTCTGAAACTATTAATTGTTTTTTAATGATTAGCTTGGGGGTGACAGTTCTGAGTGTGGGCATGCAGCAAAATTACTGAGTCAGTAGAAATCTCCTGGAATGACTTTTGTCCTTTGTTGGGACTTGACCAACCTCATGCTCTCAGTGCCCTCAGAACATCCATGTCTTCACACAGAGGGTCACTGAGGGGACATAGCCACCAGGCACAGGACCCTCTGTCTGATGCACATCAAGGTCCCAAAAATGTCTGCAAAAGACAAAAAGACCCAGGAGATAAGCCAGCACGAGCATGACTTAATGTGTGGACACCAAATTCTGACCTGCTACCTATCACATAGGTCTTTGCAGAGTGTACAAAACGTGGGAAGCAGAGGAAAAAAATAGTTTCCTGCTGTTATCCTTGGAAATCAGTGTCCCTGGTGCCTTCAGCACCCCTCTGTGTGACAGCACCAGCTGCACCACATCCGTTTTTGCCACTTTGTCACTCCCCCTCACAGGAACACTCTGCCAGCCTCGCCTCACTGTGCCAGCCCTGTGTACTCTCCAGGAATGCTGAGATGCTCCTTCTTTTCCAGACACCAGTCCCCTCTGCTGGGGAGATGCTGAGGCACTTCCACCAAAGGCCCTGCAAAACATCAAGGGTTTATAAACCATTATATATACATATATATAACCAAGGTCACAAAGTGTGCACTGCTGGCACATCTCTGGATGCACACCTCTTCCTTTGGCCAGTGAGTGTGATCCCAACTGGGTCCCTTCCTCTCTCCCATCAGGTCAAAATTATTCCCAGAAAAGTAATTTCCCTAATTGCCTGCAGGCTTTCTGTGTCCAAGCCACGCCATGTACCAGAGGAGGTTTGCAGGATCCCTGTTGGGTCCCTTTGAAGCATGACCTGGATGTTGTCTCATCTCCAAGGAGCACCCCTTGGAGCTGAGTTTTTAGCAAGAAGTTCCCTCTCAAAGCTCTGGCAGGAGATGCTGTTTTCTGGGGACAAGCCTGTGGGGTTTCATCCCTGCTGATAAACCAAAACACATCAGAACATGAGCACAGCCACCAGATCTTGTTCATCCTCTGCTTCAATTATCAGCACAGCCCTTGGCACATTTTTAGCTCCCGGCAGCCAACACCAACCCAAACAATTCCCATGCTTGGCAAGGGGGATGAATTCCCAAGAACAATTCCCACCAAGCACTCTGGGCCACTCTGTTACAGAACTTAGCAGTCAACAGAATTAGGCTTGGCTTAGTTGCTGATTTCTGTGCACAGGGTCCAAATCTGCCCCAGATCTGTGCTAAGGGAAAAGGGATTCTCATGGTTGCTCTCCAAAGCAGGCAGCAGAACTCCTTGGGCTTTCCTTTCCAGCACTGAGGTGCTGCTCCCCTCTTCTTCAGAGTATTTGAGCCCCCACTTGCAGGATTACATCCTTTCAGCTTGTGCTAGGCAGGTTTACATCTTTCCCAATGGATTTGGTCCTCATGTGAATTAAAACTGAAAAAAAAAAAGGAGTGACAGGATAGAGGTGCTGTAACAGATGTCAGATTGCAGTGTTAAAATGCACTTATATTGTGCAAATTTGTGGAGTCCTGTTGTTTCATGCCAACCATCCCTACTCAGAACACAGAAATGGGTGGAAAAAGATTTTATGCTAAATGGAGCCATGTGATGTTTTTCTTAGCAAAACCAGGGTTTTTTTCATCATTGCAGTGCATTCCAGTAGTGCCTTAAAATGTGTTTCTCTTCTAAGGGTTCCTAACAGTAGAGTTCAAATATCATTAGGTCTGAAAAATCTCAGTGTACGAGGCTCCTTCTGATAATTTCAGGATTCAAACTGGAAGCAGCTCTGCTGGATTTGATACACTCAAAAGTCTGAGCAAAGAATTGGCCACAAGAAATTGTAACCAAGGTGCCCTTCACAAAGAACCAGCTGTTGAATGTGAAATGTGATTTTTCCTCCAAGAATAACCCCTCTTGGATTTTGCCATCATACTCTTACCAGTTGAAGTAACCATATTTGAGGTGGGGTTTTTGTGCGTGTTATTCTAGAAAGACTATTTTAATTAGCAAAAGGACAAAATTTAAGCTCTCAGCAGGAAATAGCAATGGAAGTTTCTAGAGATGGTTGTGCTCCTGTCAGGTTGAGCCAGGTTTGTGTGACTGCCCTGCCTTCTAACAGTGCCTACAAAGAGGGATTTTGCTCTGCTTGCACAGAGTTAAATCCTGTCCTTGCTGGAGGTGTTGTCAGAACATCCTGGTGGAGCATTTCCAGTGAAACCTCTTGGGGTGTCTCGAGGAGCTTCACATCCTCTCATCTGCTCACTTCCAGGGGCTCAGGTGGGGTTCTTTCTCAGTTCCATTCTGAGACAGCACTTAAGGGCTTCAGATTAAAGGGGATTTAACTCAGAAGTCTTTATAATTACAGTGATGACTGTGCAGAGGGCACCTCGGCCTGAAAAGGATGGCAATTCCTGCAGCTTTTGACAAAAATAGACACGGAGAGCAGTTCTCATGCTCTATTTCCAAACAAGCTAATCTGTGCCCGGGAAATCCTGGCTGCTGCTTTCCCAGCACATTTCTAATGCAGAATTAACCCAGGTGATTGGTGCCTGGAGGGATTTAGACCAAGCTCGGAGCAGATCATCTCTCCTTCATGTCTGTGGGTCTTTAGAAGGCAGAGATGCACAGGGCTGTTGGTTCTGAGTGTCTCTGTCAGCTTCAGGGCTATCCCTGCCCACCTGAGAGTCAGAGGTTTGTGGGATTCATGATCTCCAAAGGATGCACTGGGAAAAGGTGAACTTGGGCGTGATGGGAAGATCCTGGAGAGATTTTGGCACTTGAGTCCTTGCTGCTGTAATGTGGGTTACTGGTCCACATGAACCCTAATTTAAGTGATAACAGCAGCTCTTCTAATTGCAAACACAGTTCATGCAGCCCCACACTGACTCTGAAAACACCACCAGTAAGATTAATAGGAATTCTGATTCCAAAGATCACCAAGGAAAGAACTGTTCTGCATGAACACCCTCAAAGTAGCACCGGTTGAAGTGGGGGTTCTTTCAGTGAGAAAAAAAAATAAATCTGCTTTTGCTGAAACAAAAGCAGTGGATTCTTTCCATTCTGTTTTCTTACCATTTAAGGGAAGCTTCAAAATGGAAGAGCCATTTCAAACTTAATAGTGTTGTGCTGTGAATACTTTTATATCATTTATGCCACACCAACAAGAACTCCAAAAGTAAGACTGTGTGTGTCCATCCATTTGCCTCCAGCTTCTTTAGACTGACTCAAATCACCAAACTCACTCCAAATTCCTGAATGGAATTCTCAGACACCTGCCATGCATTGTTGCCCCTGAAAAGCGAGTTTGTGTGTTGTCATTTCCTTGAACTCTACCATTAGAGTCCCACCCATGGTGGCTGGGTGGGGTTATTCTGAGGAGGCTGCTCTGCAGAGGACAGGATTTGTCTCTAGTTCTAGCAATGGACTCACACTGATATTTTCCTCAGGCATAATTTTGGGAGCATAGCTGAGACCAGATTTCTGGAAGGATTACCCTATCCTGCTGAAATCACATTTTTCTGGCAGAAAGCTGTCCCCACATCTGTATTACACTTTACCTAAGCTCCACCTGCCATGCCTGGGCTCCCCAGAGCTGCCCAGACCCAGCAGCCACCTGGACTCATTTACTCTGCCCAGCCTGGAAAATCTGATAATATGAGAAGCTTCATGTCCAGGCTTTGAGGAGTTGAGCCAAAGGTCTTCCACATTATTTTTAACATGATGAAAAGGATTATATGATCACAGTTGTGATAAACAGAGGACTGTGATCAGATTTTGTCTGTACCTGTAACATAAACAGTGTTGGAGCCCAAGCACTGGCACTCAGGTGATTGTGCTAAATTGGTCTCTGAGAGTTCTTCCTGCCAGCCCTTTCCCAAAGCTTTCCCAGGCATGAGAAAACAAATTCATGTAGTCCAGGAACCATTCCCATGGGGCAGATTGGATACAACTCCTGAGGGATTTTAACAGGATGGGCATGGCAGATTCTGCCAGCTGGGCTCAACGTCAACAAATAATCCTGTTTCTCATTTGGGGTTCACATAGCACCACCAGGTTCTCTTCCCATGTGTCCTTGTCCTCTCTGCTGGCTTTTATGAGCCAGTCTGTGGTGACAATTCACCACACAGGATCAAAGGCCCCGCTTAGCCAAGTGAGTTGAGGCTTGTTTGTTTATAAAGATTTCCTCTGAGTGCTGCCAGAAATGTTCCAGCTCTGGAGCAGGTGCCAGCAGCTTCTTTCCCTACATAAATAGGTAAAACCTGAGATACTTGCAGCCAGCATCCTGGGAAAGGGGTAAGGGTTGTGGAAATCAAAAAGTGGATTTTCGTGCTGATGAGGGCTGTTGAAACCAGCCTTCTTCCCAATGATGTAACAGAGGGATATTGTCTTTCTCCCACCACTAGAGGATGTTGGTGACTGCCTGGCTGTTCTAGGATGTTCTCTGGCTGACCATGCACCCTTCTCACTTCAGGAGGGTGTTGGGGGCTTGTTTCTCCTGCTTTGCCCTCAGTGGTATAAATTCATGCTGTTGTGTCATTTGAACATGCCCACATCGTGTTCTTTCAGCTTCTGCAGGAGCCACTGTGGGCTATTCTGCTCATCCTGGAGCCAGGAACAGGTTCCAGCAATCCTCCTTTCTCCTCTCTTCACCTTGCTGACACTCAGTGCTCCCCTCTGAGCTGGTGGATGCCAAACCACTGTTACCACGTTCTTCTTTGGTTGTTTCAGTTTGAACCCCTGAAGTCTGAACTCTGGAATTCAGTTTGAATGCCTGGAAGTGCTCAGGGCCAGGCTGGCTGGGATCTGAGCAGCCTGGGAGAGTGGAAGGTGTCTCTACCCATGGCAGGGGGTTGGAATGAGATGAGCTCTAAGGACTTTTCCCTTTCAAACCATTCACCAGGAAGAGTCAACGGAGAGACAGAGGCATTTCCAGACAACTCATCCCATGTCTCAGGCAGCATTCCTGGGGTGAAATAAACACTGATGCAGTGATGGACAGAGCATCTTCATACAGGGGGTTTTAGAGCACAGGGGAAGCTTTGCCAGTCCTGATGTGGTGGCCAAAATTTGGAACAGGAGACTGACAGTTCAGTGAGGTTATTCGAGGACAGTCCCAAACAGAGGGTGGATTTTCCCTGGCTGGCATCCAGGAGGAGATGCAAGACTCCATGGCTGCAGGGCTGGAGCTGGTTTGGAGCTCACAGAGGACATGAATAGGAGGAGACACGGCAGAAGCAGCTGAGATAATGAGAGCACAGATGAGAGGAGTGTGGCTGGTCACCTCTTCCTGCAGCAGGGAGGAGGGCACTGGGGACAGCTGGAAGGCAGAGGGATGGAAGGGGAGGAAAGGAAACAATCCCTGGTGACCCCGTGGGTGCTTCCTCAAGGCAGTGCTGGGGAGGAACTAAGGAGGGATTCAGTTTTCTGGGGTCACCAAGGACATCTGATTTAGCAAAAGGAAAAGGGTTTAGGAAGCAGCATTTCAGGACAGGAGCCAGCCTTTAGCTGTTGAGGGGTGGGAGGGTAACTCTCCATGTGGGTGAGGTTTTGTGGAGTTGCCTTGGCATGGATTTTCTCAGAGCAGAAGGTTTGGGAGCACGGCTGTGCCTCTGGTCTAATGTGGAAGAGCTCTCCTTGTGCCATCTTGGACATGGAATATCCTGTACAGAAACTCAACACAAGCCTTGTGTGGGACTCCAGTGGGGTTTGGTGGTAGAAGGCTTTCTTGTTGTCCAGACCTACTGCCCCTGAAAGGAGACAGATTTATTTCCTGCCTTTCCCAGTCATCAGCAGTTTTCTATTTCTTATGGAATGGTGATGCTGTGTCCAGGTGAGCTGGATCCTGGAGAATGGGGATGTGATACCCCTTGGAGGAAGGTCCCAGAGGATCTCCATAGCAAGAGAGCAGGTGCTGAGGATGTGAAACTTGTCCCTTGCCTGTTGAAACCAAAATATTTTCCGTGAGAAAAGACAAAGGACAGGACACCAATGTGATATCTCTTCCCAGTTTCCCCACTGGATTTTCATCCCTGGTAATTCCAGCTCTTAGTAGAGCTCAGAGGTGTCACACAAATGTGAGGAGGCCATTCCTAGGTCAGACTTTTGTACCATGTTCACAAAAGGTGGAATAATTCTCATCTGCCATACTGGACTGGTGGTACACTGGAGAAACTGTTTAAGGAAGCGTCCCAAAATCCAGTGAGGAAAACTAATAGCAAAATGGTCTGTACAGCCCTTTACTATTTATATACTGGCAATGTTCCATATTGTTCTATGTTCAAAGAGACAAATAAAGAGGGAAAATAAAGGAAAAAAGACACGAGTCATTCCCTCCTCTGATGGGGAAGAATAAAGAAAGATCAAGCATCAAAATCCATCAGGAAACGATGAAAATCAGACCTGGGGTCTGATTCTGACCCCTTTTACTCTGACAAAAACAAATTAAATCAGATTAAAAAATAAGGGAGAGTGACTTTCAGGCTGTGTTGTTACAAAAGCAGGATCTGGCTTGATCCCTTTTGTGTATAAATGCATTTTCACTCTGTGTGCATCAAAATGAAAGCCTGCTCCTCGTCTCCTACAGAGCTTCAGGGAGGAACATGCCACCCAAAAGGGAAAACAGGATAACAGGGTTCACAGCACAGGGGCCTGAGCAGCCAGCAAGGGAAGGGATGAGCTGAAATGTGGCACTTGGCATTAAGCAAGAGCTGCCTCTGCACAGGGGCTGAGGGGGGGTTTCGTGTCACGCTCGATATTTCCCATCCTGCTCACCCAGGAGAAATGTTGGTATCTTCCCATTTTGTTTTAGTAGAGTCTTAAGGAGAATTAATGTCAAAAAAGAAATAGAGCACTGTTTAGGCATCATTTTCAACCTTAAAGGGACAGTCACCACAGGAAATACTCAGGGAATGTGCTACAGCAACTGCATCTAAATTATGGGCTGCAGCTGGATTTGTGGTGAGAACTCTACTTACACCTAGTGAAAATCCTCTTTCCTCAGCTGGACAACACTGAGTAAGGCCAAAATGGATGTATTTGTTTTAAATATTCATTTGTGCTTGTGTGAGATTTTTTCTATTAGACTGGTTGTAAAACCCTGAAAAGGCCAGATAGACAGGGACAGCTTTCCCTGCACTGTTTTTGTTCCTAGGCTTTAAAAGCAGCAATGGCAATTTCAGGGGAGTCATTGCTTTGATTCTTTCATGTGGATGGGTTTTGATGGGTTTTTTCCAGAGAGCCTTTTTACAAATCTGAGATGACCTTTTCTTTTTCTGGACCATGGGTAGGAACCAGAGGAGGAAAACCAAACCAGGATGAAATTTTGGGTGTTCCTGTGAGCTTCAGCACTTTCCCTTGAACTCAGAGCAGTTCAGGCTCCTCCTCTCTGGTATCAGATCACTGTCTGCATTGTACTCCAGTCTACTCATGTTTTCATGATCCAGAGCAACAACTCTTGTTTCCCTTTCTCAGAGAATCTATTGCTTTGTCTGACATTCTCAGAAATTCAACTTTTATACACCTGCCTTATTTCCCACTGCTTTCTCATCTCTCTGTGCCATTTCCTGTTGCACAGCCTCTGTGCCACATGTGTTTATCATTGAAGGGGGGTCATGAGCTCCCCTGAGAAAGGCAGAATTTTTTTGAGTCTTGGCTGGTGTCATTGGAAACGTCCTGACTGCCTTCCTTCACTCCAGCTCCCAGTTCAGAAATGTTCTTGTCCTCTGTATGCAAGTTTGTCACATCTGCCAGCTCCACGTGGCAGTCTGGAATACCCTAAAGCATCTCAAACATTGCTGGATTCTCACCTGTGATGCTTGAACTGAGCTTTGATCCTCCTCTGAGCAAAGAGACATCATTTAACCACGGACACCCTGGGGGGAGTCTCTACAGCAGGAGCTGAATCCTGTCTGAAATGTCTTGTCAAGTGCACTGTGATGTGAAGGAGAACAATTCCCCGCTTTAGCTTGGATTTTATACAAGATCTTGGGTAAATCCTTCAAATCTTGGTGCTTCATCTGTCAAATGGGACATTACAGAGCTCTACCTCCCCGTGCTGAACGGGGGTGAGCAGATGTCTCACTGCAAGCACTGCAGGGTTCATTCCTAAAGGAACCTGGGGGATTATTTCTTGTGATTATTTCTTGTGCTGTGTCATTCAAGACACAGGGACTTGACTCCTCGATGGTGCTGACTTTGGCCTGTGGGTCACTCATGGCTTCCTAGGGCAGAGAATCCCAGCCCATGCCAGCCTGACTCATTGTGGGCAGGTTATGGCACCTGTATGGGACACAGAGCTGCAGCCACAAGGAATCAGCCCCACAGGAGCTGATTTACTCCTGGCTGGAGAATGCCTACAGAGATGTGGCTGTGCATGGTGGGGATATTCCACTCCCAAGACTGAGAACAGAGTGGGAAGAGGGGGAGTGGGGTTTTTTTGAAGTGACTTCAGTGTTTACTCAACCTCATCCCTTTGGTAAACAAAGCCTGGAAGGGAGCTGAAACCTACTCGTGCTCCACGAAGGTGCATCAGTCACCACGTGCAAGAGTCACAATCAAAATAAAAAATTACTGCTCGTGTGATCCAACTTTTCAGGAGTTTTTGTTTTAGTTGTAACTGAAGAGATCTCTGTAGTTGCTTAGAAATTAGGTCTGGAGATGGTGGGAGGAAAAACAGGGATGGTTTATCCCACAGTCTGTGAGAATTGTAAACTGTGTGAAGCTGTCACAGGCTGGAAGTCTCAGGGAAAGCTGGGAATGGGAAACTTGTGGTCAAGATGAGAAAAATGCTGTGTCATTTAAGTCTGTATGAAAGGACAGGGAATAACTTCTGTGGCAACACAGCAAAACGTAAAAGTGATGTAAAAGTCTTTACATCACTCCCTGGTTCCTGCTGACATCCACCTACAGATCTCCCCCCTTACACCCAGGTCCAGATCCTGCTCATCACCAGGGTGCCAAAATTCACATTCAACACAACACTTGTGAACTTTTAAACAGCAGCAAAAATATGTCAAAATGCCCAGAGATCCTTCACTGCCTCCCTCAGACCTCGGTGCAGATGAAGAGACAATGAGCTGTTCTGCAGGGGGGGACTCATCCCGCCTGACTGCTGCTCCCCTGGCAAGGGATGGAGTCAGACACCTTGGGAGCATGAGTCAACCCCTCCCTGTCCCACACACGATGTCAGGACGGGCTGAATCACTTTCTGGGGGTGTCAGCCTCTCTGTGCTGGCTGGAGGAGATGTTCAGATGACTGTCAGCAGCCCGGGTGCCGCGCGAGTGACTCAACGCACGCACTCTGAGCCAGCTCGCTGCAATTCGCAGCAAAGGCTGGGATTAGTGCAGGGTTCTGCCCTGAAAACATTAGGTAAAGCCTTTATGTGCAAACTTGGGGGATTGTTTTGGGTGTATTTTACTCCCCTCTCTTTTCTAGAATAAATGAGCCCAACAGAAACATTTTTAATCCAGGGTGACGCATCTGTCTCCTGTGGGTTGGTGCTGCTTGAGTTTCCCTGTACAGGTACAGCTAATGCTGTACAAGTTTCTAGTAAAACAGCACTAAAATAAGGCAATAAATGATTTTTTTTTTTTCCCCCCCAGCTAATCACGGAAAGTTTTTAAACTGAATAGCCAAGAGGTAGTGCCACAAACAGTACTTACATACATAACAAACTTTTGTGGCGTGACTCACCCTTCCAAAACTGCTAATAAAGTCTATCAAAAATGTAACTCATCTTGTAGGTTAAAAATTAATCTAATCTACATCTGTTTGAGTATGAGGCTGTTCATATTTAGAAGTTTCCATCCATTATGGGGAGAGACTGAGGGAGCTGCGGCTGTTCAGTCTGGAGAAGACTGAGAGGGGATCTCAATAATCCATATAAATACCTCCAAGGGGTGTCAGAGGACAGTGCCAGACTCTTTGCAGGGTGCCCAGCGACAGGATGAGGAGCAGTGGCCATAAAATAAACCACAAAAAGTTCCACCTGAACATGAGAAAGAACTTCTTTACACTGAGGGTGGCAGAGCACTGGAACAGCTGCCCAGGGAGAGCATGGAGTTCCCTCTGGAGACATTCCAAACCCACCTGGATGTGTTCCTGTGCCACCTGCTCCAGGTGACCCCACCTTGGCAGAGTGATTGGATTATCTCCAGGGCTTCCTTCCAACTCCAGTTCTGTGAGTCTGTGGTTGGAGTCCCCAAGCCCTATGTACAAGTGTTTCTTAGTGAGGACTTAGAACTCGGGGGAAATGGTGATTTTCTTAAAGCTGATGGCCTAAAGCTTCCCTCTTGTCACTGCTTTGCTGTTTGCTATATTTTAAAATTCAGTCTGAAATTCCAATGCACATTTGAGCCCAAAGACAAGGGATTCAGAGGGAAAATCAAGAGCTGATGGAAAGGTGTAGTTTTGGGGGACTTTGCAGGCTGTGAGAATTCCTATGAGGGCAGAGTTGGAGTCTGCCAACCTTCCTGGCCCTCTTCTCCATCATCTCTCCTCCAGGTTAGAAGGAGGGAAATCTAACCCTGCCACACTGGGGGCTCCTCAAAACCGAGATAAATTCTACAGAGTGATGTCTGAGGAGTCAAGGACTTTATTTGCATTCCCATGGAAGCCAGGCCCCTGTGAACAGAAAGAAAAGAAAACAGGAGAAGAAGAAATTTAGGTTTTCAGGCATTTTACCCTTTTAACTCTGAGCAGCTGCAGCATGATGATACTTAGATTTTCTTTAAGAAGTCAAAGCCAAATAAGATCTGGATCTATCACTCAGTTACACATCAGAGATGGAGGGACATTTCTCTTTGTTTTGCTTGGAACCATTAGTAGTTTTTCCTCTGGATTTTAAAGGTGATGTTCCCAGATAAATCTTTGGTTAAGGCCCAATCCAACCACAGCTAAGAAATTATTGAGTTTCCCAAATATGGATTTTGGTCCATCACCTGTTTCCTCACTTGCAGAAAAGTGAGCAGCAGCGAGGGCAAAGGAATAAGATGCCAGCAGCTCTTTCTTTTTCCAGGAGTCTCTCCATCAATTTTTATTGTGGTGCTTTGCTCCATGAGTTTTCAATCTACCCTTGTGATAATCAATGGGATTATATTTCTAAAAGCCTCTCAGGTGTGGTGGGGCCACTATTTTATTTTCTGGAGGAAATAAATTGTTTAAGTGTTGGTTGGGATGGAGAATAAAACCAGACCCCTTTGGAATATCATGGGGGGTTCTGCCTGTCAGGGTGCAGAGGGATGTGTTGGGGGACCTCAGCGGAGATTGTGCCCTCCCTGACACAACTGTGACCTGGATTTGTGCTCCTGCCAGGAGATAAGACTGGAGAAGAGCTATCTCCAGTACAGGGTCCATCCTGGAAACAAGGCAGGGAACTTGCTGGGAAGATCAGATCCTTTGTTTTGGGACTCTTTCGAGGGTATTGATAAGTCCTGATGCTCCCTGGATTTATATGTTTATCTGCCTGGGACAAAAATCTTGTTTTCCTGAAAGGCAAATGCAAATGGGGATGCCTGAGTTAGACAGAATCAATGGGAATGTTGCTTAAAGAATTTTAGAATAAAAAAGAATCCATGCAGTTGCAGGGAGTACAGGTGTCCTGCTCTTGCCGTGGTGCATTCCGAAAGAGATTCTGCTCTCCAAAAAAGCAACTTTCACACGTGGACTTCAGCATTTAGATGGGATCTGGATTTCAAACTCTCAGGATGAGCACAGAGGCTGTTCCCTACAGGAACAGCTGGGGTGGGGTGGCCGATCCAGCGGCTCGGGAAGATAAGGACAAGGAGTCAGAGAACTCCTGAATATGGCACCATTTCCGATTCCCACACTGATATCTCTGTATTTCTCTCCTCCAGACTGTAAGGACAACCTGACGTGAGTTGAACCTTCAGGCTCCCGAGCCTGCCCCAGATGCAATAATTTAGTGAGCAGATGATGTTCCCCACCAAAGCTCCTGTCTAACTCAGTGGATCTGTGTGTCTTCCGGCAGGTGTGTCCTCTGTGGCCTCCCTGATGTCCCTGGCTTGGGTGCTAGCCTCCTATCACAAGCTTCTTCGGGACTCTAGGGACGACAAGAAGAGTATGAGCTACAGAGGGGCCCTCATCCATGTCTTCTGGCGCCTCTTCACCATCTCATCCCGAGTTATTTCTTTTGCTCTCTTTGCTTCCATCTTCCAGCTCTACTTTGGGATCTTTGTAGTGGTCCATTGGTGTGCCATGGCTTTCTGGATCATCCATGGTGGGACAGATTTCTGCATGTCTAAGTGGGAGGAGATCCTCTTCAACATGGTGGTAGGGATTGTGTACATTTTCTGCTGGTTTAATGTCAAGGAAGGGCGGACTCGATACCGAATGTTTGCGTATTACACGGTGGTCCTGACGGAGAACGCTGCCTTGACGCTCCTTTGGTATTTTTACAGAGATCCTGACACCACTGACTTCTATGCCGTGCCAGCACTGTGTTGTGTCTTTCTTAGCTTTGCTGCTGGGATAGCTTTGATGCTGTTATATTATGGTGTGCTGCATCCCATGGGGCCAAGAGCTAAGATCTTTGCCAGCTCCTGTTGCGCCGAGCTGCTCTGGGGCATTCCTCTGCCCCCCGATGTTGAGCCCATGGCGCCCCAAACCCCTGGGTACCGGGGGGCCCAGGCTACGCCCACCAGAGCGGTCACGGAGCAACAGGAGGAACTCACAGCTGACACTTGCTTGCCCGTTTTCCAGGTGAGAGCAATGGTACCATCTACTCCATCTGGGCGACCCTACCCCCCCGAGGGGCCTCTCATTAAGATTGACATCCCAAGAAAAAGATATCCTGCCTGGGATGCTCATTTTGTAGACAGGAGGTTAAGAAGAACTATCAACATCCTCCAATATGTCACCCCCACAGCTGTAGGTATTAGGTATAGAGATGGACCTCTCTTATATGAGTTGCTACAATATGAATCTTCACTTTAAAGCTCCTTAAAGCAAAAGTAAAAGAGGGGACCTTATTTTTGTTTACGGTAAACACAGATCATGAAACAAACACAAACCTTCAGATAAGCTTTCTTTCTGGTTGCTGTATGTATAAAAAAAAAAAGATATTCTCTATGTTTTGTAAGTAAAAACAAAAAGAAAAACTTTTCTTTTGTTTTTTACACACAAGAAACAGTATTTCAACTTCCACACCTAGGATTCACAGGTGGAGAAGGAGGCATCTCCACATCAGTTTTATACTGTACACCAAGTGTAGAACATTATTTATGGGATTGGTGCTGATTGAAAAATAAAAAAAAAAACAAACAAACAAACCTACAACTGCCTTATGCCCTTAGGTGCTGAGTTTCATTAAGTACTGTCACCTTTCTCATGCAAAACTCTTTGATGATTATATGCCAGGAAAAGAAAAAAAAAAAACAAAAGAAAAACCAACCATCCAACTGAAATGTAAACCTTAAAATTAAAAAAAAAATTAACAACAACAACAAAAAGAGAGAAATGTATGAAAAATAAAAAAACAAATCCTGTAGCTCTTATTGGATTTAACAGTAAACCCCCCCCGCAAATGTCTAAAGATAAGAAAGCAAAGATAAGAAAGCAAAGCCAAGACAACCCCAATGGAGTTTGATTTTTCCAACACCTGAAAGACAAAATCAGGTCTGTAGATAATTTGGCAAGGAATTTATAACACCATTGGGCCAAGCCTTGACCGAGTTGTGTTATAAAGGTGACCCCATCCTGGAACCGTTTTCCTCGTGGAAATGGACCCTGTGCAAAGGTGGGATTGTACCACATCAGTATGAAAATACAGGATCTGATCTTGTTCCCAACAGCTGCTCGTGCTAAAGCCCCACTGTCTCCAGTGGAGCAAATACCAACAGTCTGAGCCCAGAACAAGGCCTGCCACCTTGATTTCTGGAAAATGAGAAATTATCGAAATTATAAACCAAAAACATGATCCGAAAGTACATTTCCACATATCTAATAATTATTTCAGTAATAATAAAACTCAGCATGGTAGCAAAAAGCGAGTCAATTTAAAGGCACAATACTTGATCAGTGACTGGCAAAATAATTTGACCTACTGTATCATTTTAAGGCTGTGAAAGGCATACATGTATTATTTGTAATTTCGTGTAAGACCTGTCATGTCTCATTCAGTGCGAGCCTTAAAGTGATTGTAAAGCATCCTTCGTTCCATTTTGGGGATTTTTGGGTTTTGATTTTTTGTTTTGTTTCTGTTTTGTTTTTAAGGAAAACAAAACATGAAAAGTCGGGATTAAAAAAAAAAACACAAAAAAACACAAAAAACAAACAACAACAAAACAACCAACAAAACTTCTTCAAACGGTAATAACCTGTAAAACTGACTCACGTCTCGAGATGATTTGGTGCTTTGTATTTTTGTTGATGTTGTTGTTGTGATTTAGCTGAGAAAATTCTTCGACTCGGTTACGTGTGGGGAACTGCTGATAAAAACTGTCTCGTGTCACCCTCTACTGTAAGTACATGGCGAGAAACAACAACCAGAGGAAATCCAAGAGCGTAGCGAGAGCGCCGTGGTTTAGCTTAGCCTTCCACCGCCAGGAGATGCTGCCACCTCCGAAGCTGGCAAAGCCCAGACGGCCCCTCCAAGGGCTGTGGGGTTGTCTTTGACATTTCCAAATAACCCACTCGGTGTCTGAACATTCTCATCTCTCTCGGATTCTGTTTCTGTGCTGGAATCTCTTTGGATTTTTTTTTTTTTTCCACAAGTTAAATCACCGGGTTTGCGTCTATCCGACATCCTTTTTTTCCGTTTTGAGAGTATTGCTCCTTTAAAGGAATATTCCCGTTTCAGGGCATCTTTTCAATCCCACCATCCCTCTGCTTGGGAGGGGAAAAACAACAACAACAAAATGAGATATTTTTAAGTGAATGCTGTAGTATTTTCTGTGTGTAATTGCAATTTTTTATTCCAGAAATACTGTAACTGTCTAGGGTGCAAAACTCCCATGCTGACCTATTCTGAAGAGAAGATCAGCATGGGGGGATATTTTTTAATTATGATTATGATTTCTTTTTTTAATTTCAGGAATCAGTTGGTTTTTTTAATTATGATAGTATTTAAAGAAACTAGTACCAATTTTATATAACAGTTTAAAGAAGCTGAATGCTTTCTTCGCCTGAATATACCTGAAGAGAAACATTTTTTTCAATCAGTGATCCTTTGCAGTGTTCTGAGAAAACATTGGGGTTTCTTCAGTTGTTTCATTTTGTTTTGTAAAGGAAACTTTTAACTGGTGTCTGTCCCTTTCAAGGAGGGCAGGACTCCTTCACGCCAAACTATAGACACACGGCAAAGTTTATACAAAGCCAAATTGTCACTGGTACTGTAATTCCCAGTCAAACTCCATTTCAGGCAGATGTTTCTGGGCTCTGATTACAACCAATGTGATGGTCACATTTTCATGCAAAGGGAGGGATTTGGTCTTGTCATCCCCTATCTAACTCCCCAGTCCCTTGTTTGCTGTGCACATAAATGCATATAAATATACATATATAGATATATACACACATGAACTGATATATATTTGTGAAAAGCTTTCATTTCCCTTCTCCATTGTCTGTGCCCCACAGCCAGTTCCTTCTCAAGTGTCCTACTAACATTTCACCCTTTTTCTCCCCTGATCAGTGTGCTGTCTCCATAAAAAGAGGTAATTTGTGAAGTGAACTCGCTGTCCCCACCTGCTGAGTCCTAAAAACACGGAGGTGCCCATCCTCCAGCTACAGGCCTGCATTTCTCCTTCCAGAACTTTCTTTTGACTTGCCTTTAATGTTAGTGTAGACTTATCTTGATCTAATCCCCCATATTGGTCCTTGCATGAAGAGCTCTCCTCCTCACACCTGCATTTCCGTGGCAAAAGCATGAGAAAGGAATGGATGGCAAACAGCCCTGCTGTTCCTCGGGGACCATTTTTTCCCAGGAGGTGTCATTCTCGTTTCCAAAAGCACCCTAAGAAGGTCCTGCTCCCCAAACTCGTCCACCTTGGAAATGTGGTGCTGATCACTGACCCCATCGAACAGCCAGACCCTTCCCACCAGGACAGAGACAACGAGCCAAGGCACAGTCACCAGGTGCCAGGAGGAGGAGGAGACCCTTCAGTGTTGCCTCTCATGAGCAACTCCAGCCTGCCTTCCCTCAGGAACGGGATCTTACTCCACACCACCACACCAACAGCCGGCGCCTCCGCCCCGTGCCAGGAGCGGAGGGGCAAAACGCTCTGGAAGTGTCCTTACTTCTCAACGCAGTGCTAACTTCTCACAACCAAACCAGCTAAACCAAGGGCTTGACACATCCCTGTTCCAAAGTCCTCCTCCTTCGTGGCTCGTAGTGTGGATAACAACAAAGGCAGGTGCCTCCACTGCCAGTTAAGACTGTTTCATTACTTGCATAAACTTTCTGCCTCTGCTTCTCCTTTCTGTGACTGATAACCCGTCAGCATCTTCATTTAGCAAAGGATTTCCAGGGAGAGCCTCTGTTGTCCCTGAAGAACTATTTCTTTTTCCAGGACTTCATCACAGCCTTAACATAAAGCACGTGCTCTGCCACTACTCCCAACTTGTTCCTGGTGGACAGTTTGGGGTGGTGACCATTTCTTTTTCGGATTACCTGTGATCTTGTTGCCAAACAGCGCCTTTTGCCAAGCCAAAAGCTCAGGGTGGAAAACTACCCCAGCTCTCTATTGGTACTAATCCCAGTGCTGAGTCTCATCCTCTCCTCCTGTTTTATTTTTTTAGCGCTTTGTATTTTTGGTGTGCGCTTTGCAGGATGGTCAGTGACTTGTTTTGGTTTCACTTTGATTTTAACGCCTCAGTTTTTCCCTGGTACCTTTTTTATGCCATATCCCACCTTCGGGCCAGAAGATACTGCATGAGGAGCTTTTCAAACTGCCATGGAGAAGGTTGAGCGTATACTTATTCACATCAAAAGATTCGTGGGCAACTACTCTGGCACTTTTGTGGTGCTGGATTCACCCTGGGATCATCCAAACCAGCCAACTGTGCCATGCCAGGGCAACACCGAGGCACGAGGGCTCCACCATCCCGACTGTTATTGTTCAAACCTTCCCTGGCATGGTTTTGATCCACTCCAAGGAGCCCTGGGCTCAGGCACAGCTTGCCCAGGCTTTGGCACTGGCCAGAGACTGTCCCCAGTTGGCAGTTTGGATTCAGCTGCTCCATATCAGGGGTGAACAGTTTTAGGAGTCAGGATGGGGCCAGCACTACTCAGTTGGCTCCATGGCCAGAATGGATCCTGGAAGTGCTTAATTTCCTGATAAAGATGTAACTCCACGCCACAGGATGCAGGACGTGGTGGAGTACATCAGCTCTGATCTGGTATTTTTTGTTTTCTGCCTGAATCAATGGACAAGCTATTTTTCAGTTCGCTTTGTTCTTTTGCTGAGATTGTTTTGCAAACTGCGTGACTTTTATGGCTCTGATGTCAACCCATCCATCCCTCCATCCATGTCAGATGGATGGCATGTTTACTGTGATAGTGTTACACATCCATAGGCAGCTAATTCAGAGACAGGAATCATTCAGACCAGACCAAATCAACGGTGGAAATACAGAACTACAAGGTCCCTGCCCATGCCCTTGTCATGCTTTGCCACCCACACAAGGCATTTTTCATCTGCAGCAAATCCAACCTGAACTGCAGAAGAGGAGCCAATGGTGAACATTTACCAGTGCAAAGTGCAAGTAAGACACCCATTTCAAGTGTAAATATATATATTTTCATTGTTTGGGATTGGAGCATATTCTCTGCTTCACCCTGTCCTTTTGTGCACCTGCCAAAAGTCAGCAGACATTTGCATGTATTTTTATTTAAAGCTGACTGGATGAAACAGGGCAAAATTAATTCCAAGCTTTAGTGAATGGTCTGCTAAAACCTGGCTCACGTGAGGAGCATCGCTATTGACTTTCAGAGTGCAATCACCCCGTGCTCTTCAGGTATGTTTTTGTACACACAAGATTCACTTCACAATTTATCCCACCCCTGCCCCCCTGCATGTCACACCTGTCACCTGCAGCATGACTAAACCTCCTGAAGAAAATGTGGTCTGAGGTTAGTCCAGCATGATTTCATTGAAGCTCAGAGGTGCTTTGAAAAGGAAAACTTACTACTGTGCATTTGCAAAACCTTTTAGTGCCTGCTTGCTGGGCAGCTTGGGCAGGAGACAATTTGGAAGCTGCCGGAGTCAGCGAAAAATTGTGGAGACAGGCTTTCCTAGGATTTTTCCTTCTTTTACTGGGTTTGCTTTTCTCTGGGTTCTGTTTAAATCAAATGTGGTCCTGCAAAAGAAAACCCACCAGAAAACAAAAACCCAAATAACCATGACAAAATAAGGTCTATGCCAATCCCTCAGAAGCTGAGGTGGCTGATGTAGGACAGTAGGGATGATGTGAACTCCGTTGTGGACCCTCTGCTTGCTGGAGCTTGCATGCTGTTCTTTTGGCAGTTGTCTCAAGCCCTGGGGGCTTTGGGGATGGTGCTTTCCCAGGGTTATGATTGCTGGTTTTATTTTTCCTTGGAGCTCAGGTGTATTCTGGTGCAGAGAATCTCAGCCTGGTTTGAACGAGGAGATTTGAGGCTATCCCAAATAGACGTGGGCAAACCTTTCACTGTGTGCAGAATGCATTTCCAGACCTTTGGGTACCGCTAGAGATTGTTGCAATCCACTTAATTCTCCATGAGCACGTTCAGAATCGCTTCATTGTTCTGTTGTGTTTGAACTTGGGCATAACGGTGTGGTGACTCTTTCCTGTTGAGGTGTGATGTGAAGAAAGGGAGGAGCTTTCCTGCTGTGCTGGGTATTGCCTGTGTTCAACCCTTGTCCCTTACTTGAAGCTCAGGCAGTGGGAGAATGAGGAAAATGGGAAAATGAGATGACAGATCGCTGCATATGTTCCATTGGCTCTTTGCTGATGAGGAGGGAGGCAATTGGTGACTATTAAAATAAATCTGCATAAACCATCTGGACCTCAATGTATATTCAGACATGCACAGAACCCAATTGGAAAGTGATGTTGTTGATAAAATAATGTGAAAACCATTTCCTGTCGTATATGAAAAACCTAAAAATGAAACCAAACCAAAACAAAGCCCTGCAAATGGAAAAAAATTATTGGAGAGCATAAACCTTTCTGTGCCCTCCTCATTCCTTTGGGACACATGCAGCAAGGCAAATGTTTGAAAGCCAGGCACTTTGTAATCCGTGGAGTTAATTGGGTTTGTGCAATGCTGTGTTTGTCAGATGGTGTCTTACAGAGAGTGTAGAAAGTGGCCACGGTCTAAAAGTCATTGCAGATTTTTGGGTGACAGTACTCCTGGGTTTCGAACCCAGCTCTGCCACGAAGTTGCTGTGTAACCTTGGGCAAGTGATTTAACCTTTCTGTGCCTACAGTTTACCCATCTGTACATGGGTATAATAATATTTACCTACCTCACAGGGGTGTTGTGAGGCTTAAGTTAACGCGTGTGAGAGGTGCTGGAAGCGCGCCGAGAAAATTTCATTCTTGCTGGGTTTGTGCTGTTCTGGGGGATGAGCAGTGAAGGGGTGGGTTACAACATGCAGAAGGAAAACCTGCTGGTGCATGTCTTGAGAAAGTGATTTGAAGTCTTTTCTCTCCCCAAAAGCAAGGAACGGAGAAAATTGTTGTGCGCCAACTGGACAGCCTTGCTTTCCTGGTCAAATGTAACAGCACTATTTGCAATATTATTTTCTTACACAACAGGTGACCTTTCCCTTTTCCTTGCTGTTTCTGAAAACTTGAAACTAAAGATGACAAAAGTATTTCTGAACCGAACAGATTACTGACGAATACTTGAATTTCTTTAAAAGTTGCTCTCATCAGCCACGGTTAAATGTGCACTAATCTTTCAGTCATCAGCTTCCATCTGAATACAGTGAAAAATTTGCTCACGCTGTTTTGGAATAGCCTGGACCTTATTTGGGAGGCTGGTATTGCTGAGGACTCTTGTAGGCATGGGAAAACTAGTGTCTCAACTGATAAACATGTGAAAAAATATCTTTTCTTTCTTTCTGTTTTTTGCCTTTTAAGTTCCTTGACTGCCTAAGACAGCACAATAACTGCAGTTTACTTGGTTGTACAGTGGCTTTTTTTCTTTTGGTTTTTGAACTGTTTCCTTACACGAAGGGCGAAGGTGGGATGTGAAAGGATAAAATAGACCCAACGCTGCTCCCGTGCAACTCTTCCCGAAGTCCCTGCTTTCCTGGAGAAAAAAACCTGTGCCACATCTAGAGAGACCAGACCAGGCTGCCTTCACCGTCCTCCTGCAGGCAAAACTTCCCTTGCCACCCGTGGGAGTTTTGGCTGTTGGTTCCATGTCCATCGAGGCGGATTCGTCCCTGGTTGAGCCCCAAGCCACTCGGGTAAAAGCCAGGACAACTTTCTTTAGAACGAGGGAAGGGATCCAGTTCATTGCTCCAAATGTCACCACTGGTCAGATGATTCAGAAGGGAAAAACGTGATAGAAAGCTTAGGGTTTAGGGGTTTTTTCGTGTTTTTGTTGTCTAAGTGTCCTGACCATTATATGATGTTTTTCGTGGGAATGCAATGCCAGGCAGGACTCCCTGCTCCCTTGTGGAGAAGCTTTGTGAAATCTGCTCACGCACTCCTTATTCAGGCAAAACTCCTGGGTTTTGTTGTTGGGTCTCCTTTTCTGCCCTGAGTAAGGACCGTGGAGCCTGGTCTGTTTGGGATCACTGGAGGGTGTTTCAGGTTGTCTTCTCTAGCCCAAGAATTGCCTTGCGCGAAGCAAGAAGGAAGCTCTGGCTTGGTCTGCCACGTACCATCCCTGTCCCTTCTCTGTATCCACCATGGGGAGGGAGTTCAAAATCTTCTGGCTCCAGGGGCCAGGCTCTTCCACCTGAATTTCCAGGCAGCTGCACATCTTCCTGCTGGAGCAGAGCAAATTTAGAAGCCCCACTCCTGCAGATGGGCCGTCGCTCATCCGCATTGGCTTTGGGTCTGCTCCTTCCCCGTCCTTCTCCCCAGCTGTTTCTTTGCCCTGTTTTAAGCACTCAGCTTGGTGCTTCTGGGTTCTTTTTACTGCTTCTGTTCCAAAAAAAATAGAAAAAAAAAAAGTATTGAAGTTGGGAAAAAAACAGCAATGTAACTCCTTCGGTGCTATGCTAACTGCTTTGTTTGACCCAACCAAATGCTGGCCAACAAATGGATATTCCCTCTTTGTCCTAAAAAGCACCACACATCTGTGTCTTGAACAGGGGTGGACTGAGAGGGCTGAGAGAGGGCAAGCAAGGTTTTGAAAGCAATTAAAGTCTCATGCTTATCTGGTAGAGCAAAAAGATGTAGGTGCAGACTGCTTTCAAAGCTCATTGTCGCCCATCTCGTGGAATTAAATAGGATATAGCCTATAAGGTATTGAGGGCATTATATATATATATATATATGTATATATATAT
>WBND01001038.1:157995-184412 GCA_013398595.1 Tychaedon coryphoeus | reverse complement strand
CACCTGATCTTCCACTTCTTAAGAAATTTGGAAGCCAAAATCAGATCAAACATGAGGGCCAAACACAGCATCAGGATAAATCAGTAGAGCTCCACTGATGGCCAGGTGCCTCCTTATGCTATCTATGCTAAGAACAGTAATTTCTACTGGTGTTGGGGAGCCCAAACAGGGCCCTATTGGTCTTTTTCTTCAACTGTGGCAATAGATTTCATCTTTGAGCTGTAGAGTTTGTCAAAACCCTGGCAAAACTTGGGTAAAAGCAGGAATATCTTTCCAAGAGCAGCCATCTGAGTGTAGCCCACCCCTGATCTCTATGGGGGCTTTGTAGTCCCTGGCTTTAGCTGAGAAGAGATGGTTTCTCCTCTCACCAGTATCAGCACTGCAATGAGAACAGCCCTGTCAACACACACAGCAAACAGGGTCCTCCTTTGCAGGGAGTAAACCCTCCAAATCTGATTTCAAGCCCTTAAAATTCAAATGCCAAACGCCACTCGAAGGGAATGATTATTGTTTTGCCTCCAGATGTCATTCCCGTTCATCAGTCACAAGGACAAGCAGCTCATATTTTCCTTTCTAGCTGTATTTACCAATAAAACTCCCTGCCAGTGCCAGAACCTCCTCCCCTCAGCCCCAGCTGAACGCCACCTGCATCCGCCCCCGCCTTTCCTCCCCTTCCTTCACTCTAAAATCAAACACAGTTCCTTCCTAACTAGGCAAGATGCAGGACAAATGCCAGCTGATTACACCTGCAATCTGTTCTCTTGAGGGGTTGGTTTCAGTTTCGGAGGGCACGCGAGTACACGCCGGGACACGCGCCCGCAGGAATTTCAGCAGCCTGAAGCTGGAGCCTCCTGACTTCAGCTGGGTGATTCTTGGGGTCATCCCATGCAGGGCCAGGAGTTGGACTTCCATGATCCTTGTGGGTCCCTTCCAACTCAGGATATTCTGATTCTATAAGCTGGCACTGTGGGAGAAACGACAGACAAAGTGCTCCCCAGGCAACCCCCTCAAATTACTTCAATTTCACACCATTCCCATATAACCTGTTTTTTTAAATAATCATTGAAATCTCAGTATCAGCCAACAAATTCATGATGGATAAGAAGTAGGGAAAGTGAACTGGTTTGCACTTATCCATAAAGTTCCCAGAAATACTCGAAGAATTAAACAAGCCTTAACTTGGGTGTAATTGCAGTCATTTGGAGAAGAGCTGCTTGTTTTCTGAAGGAGGGTCTAAATAGGTATCACAGCCAAGCTCCTTTGTCTCCCATCTTTTTTGTGTAGGGAGAGTGACAGGGAAGAGATTTTACCTTGCATATCAAAGTTTTCCATTAGCAACAAAATGCATGCCCTCCCAAAATGGATCCAAAACTTGAAGGGGTTTCCATGGAAAATATCTTCCTATCCGAAGAAAACAATGGTTCTGGCTATTGTTTCTGCTCTGCAAACTTTTACCATTCCAGCCTTTTGTTCCAATGAGGAATGGGAATTAGTTTTAAAAGTGTTTTATTTACTCAGGGAAGGACTATTTCACATCTCGGTTTGGTGACTCCTGCCACTGGACCAAGTTCGGACCATTCCGCCAAATCTGATGTGGCCACTCATTATGAAAACTGTAAGAGAAAACAGGTGGGGTGAGGTTCTTGTCTGGTTTTCTGTGTGTTCCTGGTTCCAGACTAACAGGGATGTGCTTGGGAATCTGACAGCATGCTCCATGGTGGAGCTATCCCCCTGAAACCAGAAATATCACAGGAAGGCTCTACATTTTGGAGGCTTTGTATGACTTCCTGACTGCAAGGAAATGCCCATCCTGTGGTGTGAACATTTTTGGATTTATTTAAAAAATCATGGTGCCTGAAGATCCACATTCTCTCTCCATCTCTGCCATGGGCTGTTGGTTGGGAAAGCCAAGAGGATATTAGGGTTGTGTCTCCTGGCGGGTGTAAGATGTTCCCTGGTGCCATTGACCTGTTTTCCAGGCCCTGTGATATGGGTGTCTGTTGCCACCTCCATTCCTGGATCTCTGCCACACTTACCCCAGGTGTTGCAATGTGCATTTAAAGATCTTTGTCAACCCTACTTCTTGCAAAGCTCTGCTGATTGAAAGGAATCCTAAAAGTCCACGGAAACCTCTTAAATGAGCTGTCATCTTAGAAGAGTTTTTGATTAGTGAATTTTGATAGTGCTGGAAAATTGGCACAGCCACAGAGAATAGCACAATTTAAATACTTCTATTGCAGAAGTGCCACTTTTCCCATAAACATTGAAATTTGACTAATCACTACTGGAACTCGTTAACACTCAAAACCTGGAAAACACTCTTTCACTTGATTCCTCAAATAAACCTTATTCAAGGAGAGCAAATTCCACCATCGTTACAAAACGGTAAAAATAAGATGTTAGGGCTTAACCTGGGAGTTTTGGGATTTTTTTTTGCTCCATGTTTCATCTGTAAACTGGGAGAGAAAGGTTACCTCACAAAGGTGATGGGAGGATTATTTAGACAATGTTGGTGACGTGCTTCCAGACCTTAACATCAAAAGTGTTATGGTACCATGGTGGTGGTGGGAAGAGCAGGACAAATCCAGCATGTCACCTTCCTTTCATCCCCACTTGGCTCAGGAGACACAACCAGGCAGATTGTTCTGAAATGTCACAGTAAGATTTTGGGAAGCCCTTTTCTCCATCCTCTGAGATGCCCCTCTCTCCCTGTGGAAAGCATCCAGGGAAGTCAACTGAGAAGCCAAGGATGTAGCACAGTCCTGTTGGGCCATGGAGTTGTAGACAGCAGAGGTGGAAAGAGCAAATGGGTCCTCAGGTGCATTCCCAAGAGTTCATGCCACAGGCATCCCTGTGTCTTATTCTCCTGCCCTAAATCCTGTCTGGCTGAAAAAATCCCAAAGAAGAATTCTGCTCACCCCAGACCCTCTCCATCAGGTGCATCAGGCAGGAATAATTGCCTAAGCTTTCTAAGTAAAAAGTACATTTTTCGTTAACTAAGCATGAAACTTGGTCATGCCCATGCCTTGAATTTGCCTTATAAACCAAACTCAGCCCATTCTGAACCCAGGTCCTTCATCTGAAGTTGTCCCTCCAGTGCTATCCCTACTCAGCGTGGCTTGCAGGTTTAGATGTCCATCCATCCAAGTTAGGATCAAGGATTTTCAATTCATCTGGGAGAGGCTGGTTCCTTCCTAGGTCATTTCTTCACCTGAGCCAGCCTTCCTGGGATTCTAAAAAGACTGGGATCCAAATTAAACACCCAAAAGTTGATCTGAATGAACAAGGAAAACTAGGTCAAGTCCTGCCGCAGGCAACTCCATTTGTCCCCTACACTGGTGTCCCAACACCATTCCTGGCTTCTGCCAGCAAGCCACACGCACAGGGCTTGGGTGACACGTGGCTGCCACAACCCCTGCTGTGAGCTGGCCAGAAATGGCTGGGGGCAGTCCTGCCCCTCCTCTCTGTCCAGCGAGTGAATTTCCGCCGGATTCGTTGGTTTGTCCTTGGCTCGGCGCGATGCTGCTGACAGCGGGGGCCGGCTGCTCATCAGCAGCTGTCGGAAAAGCTCGGGATTTGCAGATGGGATGGGCTGGCAGGTGTCAGCACCATGCAAAACCTGCGCTCTTACCTTGGCACAGAGTGCCTGCGAGTCTCTTCTTTTCCTTTTTTCGATCACCAAGCAATGACCTTATGCACAGGGAGCCCGTTGGGGATGGGCAGTGTCTGCAGCAACTTCTTGTTTTGCAGGAGGGGTCTGTGGATGTGCTCTGGCTTATTCCCAGCTCTTCCTCTGTTTTCTACACTTGGAGGGCAATGTGCTTGAGCATGAGTTTATGAGCAGAAGAAATAGAACAAGGGCCAACACCAAAGTTTAACAGAGAGGAAATTTTGATTGACTAAGGAGGGAATGAGAAGCACGGGCTAAGACCTCAGAAAACCAGACAGGTGCAGGTTTCATCTCTGCCTCAGCCTGGCAGGACTTCTGCCAACCCATCAAAATTGTTGCCTGTGTCCAGGACAATTTATTCTCTGGGCTCCCGGGGTGTGACAGATTGAGATATTCGGGGCAGGGCTCTGCAGAGGGATGAGATCAGACTCGCTGAGCGCCTTCGGCTTCCCCTGGTTTAGTGGGAGCTGAAGGCATCCAGCAGATCCCAGGAGGCAGCCCAGGGCAGGCTGTGCCCTCTTTGTGTTAGATTATTCTTTGTGTTAGATTATTATATGTTGTTATAGAATGCTCTAAGTTCAATCCTGCTTTTCTTCCATCGGTGCAGGCATGTTGAACACAGCAAGAAGAGGCCGTTTGAATTTAGGAAAGCTGTTAAAAATTTCCAAAGTGCTACGTAAGAGCTCGCAAAATCAATGTGCCCCTTAAAAGACCAAACTCTGGTCTCAATTTCACCATCAGCCACCCTGCGTAAACCCCAGTATTTTTTTCTGGGAAAACTCTGTTTTTTCTGTCATCAGCAAGGCCAGAATTCAGCCTGGCCTCACCTGCCCTCATTAACTCCACCAAGATCTTTATTTTTGTTGATGATGGCTATGTTAGGGCAGCAACATTTCAACTCTCAAAGCCTCGTGGTGCCTTTCCTTGTGGTGCTCACCCTTCACAGGACTTCAGTCAAGGCAACCACTTATATCCAGCAGCAACGCCAGTACTTTTCCTCTGTATTAGGTGCCAGTGCAGTAACAGACTTTAATGTATACTTATATAAAGATAGATAGATAGATATATTGCTATAGTTATAATTATATATATATAATTGAGGTTCTGATGCCGCTGTCTGGGGAATGGACCATTCCCCTGCAGGATTAACACTGCTCAAGTGAAACCAACAGCTCAACATCCTGTAAAACGTTACAACTTTGGCAAGGAGCTTCTCTTTCCTATGGGTTTTTTTTTCTTTTTCCAGCTTCCTTCTCCCCTCCCAACTCCCAGAAATGCTCTCAGTGAAAGATGCTGTTTCACACCATAGAAATTTCTAAAAATTTCTCCAAATCTCCCCAGAGGATGCTGCCAGGCCACATCTTCCTCCTCACATGGGATGGGGAGCTCTCCCCTTGCCGTGGAAAGAGGATGATGAGGTCGGTGGGGCAGCATCCCATGGGAGCATCCCAGGGCAGCATCCTTGCCTTTTCCTCTGCACCTTGTGGCAAGTGGTGTTGTTCCCTCCACCCTGAGCAAAACCATCCGCTGTCGAGCCTCTCCATCTCAGCTGCCCCAGCAATTTGGTGTCTTTTTTTCCCTCTTTGGATGCTCGGTTTTCCGTGCTGCTCCTGCTCACTGGCAGGCAGGAGGGAAGCTGACAAAGGCTTTGCTCACACGAGCAGCTCTGCCTGACTTCAGAGGGGAGAGGTTTTTTTGTCAAAGGATTGCTGGTTTGGGTCAATCGTCTCCTTATTGTTACCTTTGAAGTATTGCTGAAACTAGAGAGAGATGATAGAACAGATGTGGAGTGAAGGTATTTTTTTTCCTAAAGGGAACAACACCAATAATACTGTAAAAGGTGCTAGAATCAAACCTCATTTTATATACTTTGGTTCTTAGAGATAGAAAAATAAAACACACAGTATTCTTCCTGTGCAGCCTTACTGTAGTTCGTTATAACCAACTCATTATCCAAAAGACAAAAAACTGAAAAGGTTAAAAGAGGACAAAAATGAAGTGATCCTGTATAAAGTGTAACAAATATGACTTTCCTATATAAATGTAAATGATCAGACATATATTAAAATGCACTTGAGACAGGCAGCAAGCATGAAAAGCTTTTGAAATATCTTTTTTAATGTATAACACCTGTCTTTTTTCGTTTGGCTGGTGCAAGAGGGAATGTGCCAAGTTGCTTTTATTTCCTTTTCATTCCGTTTGTGATTTTTGGAAAAGGACAGAGGGTTGGAAAGAGAGTGGGAGGTTTAGCTGGGACAGAAATATGGAATATTCATCTCAATTTTATTTGTTTTGTTTTATTCCATCGTTAGTTTACGATGTTGGTGGCAGTGTTTGGCCTCACACCTCATTTCTCAAATGCTTTTGGAAGCTTTGCTGCCTGCCCCAGGTTCTGAGTATAACTCTTACCTCAAGAACACTTTTTAAAAAAAATTAAAAGTCAATTGTTTTTTCCCATCTCTGGAAAATTAATGTAAACAAATGACAACAACAAAGAGAAAAAAAATTAAAAAACAAACAACCAGCAGTGATGAAGGAATGAAAATTAAAAAGAGAAAGAAGTCAAAGCAGAGGTTTGGTGATCAAACCGAGCCATTCTGGTGCTTTTCCCCTTTTTGTGTTGCTAATGATCAAAATTACATGAGATGGGCTTAGACAAGTCTGTGGTCTTAGGATGTAGCAAAAAATGTATTTAAAAAGAATACAAATTTGCATGGAACAAACTCTGATGGAATCTTTAAAGAATGGCTGTTTCAGTGTCAGACGTTTAATGTTAGCATGTGTGTGTGCTGTAAATACCTTTTCATGTGTGACATGTACAGTTGACTGAGGAAAAAAAAAGTATGGAACCGAACAAAAAAGAATAATAATCAAATGCTATTTTATCAGATGATGCACTTTTTCACCTTGATGAGAAGCCACTGTTCACAACTATGCAATCTTCCAGTTTCTCTCTCTATCTCCTCTCTCCAACCTCAAATTTCCCAACTATTTTCCATAACCTAAACCGTTTTTTCTTTTGTACAAAGAAACACAAAAAGTTCCAAACTCTGGTTCAAGGTGAGAGTGCTACTGTGACTTTTCTCAAACAATAAGAGCTAACAAACAGACAAACAAAAGGGGTTTGGTTTTGTTTTTAAGAAAAAGGAGGTTCGGACATGACCCTCTTTATGTTCTCTAAGTGAATCAATGTTTTCTACATGTGCCAGGCTTCTGTTGACTGTTCTTTGGGTTTGGTTTTCCTTCTTGATTCATTTCTCTCTCTTGTATTTTAGAATTTCTTTTCTTTATTTGGCTCCTTATGTTTTTTGTTGGGTTTGTTGTTGGTTTTTTTTTTTAATTCTGGTTTTGTATTGTAGGTATTGGGGATGTGAAGATGAAGGTGAAATTTGGCTTAACTCCAAGTGTTTTAGTACATGTGTGTGCTATATGTACATAGTTTTCTACATAGAAAATTTTACGCGCTTTTTAACGCACTTTACGACTTGTATGTACAAAGTTGTCTATATAGAAAATGTAGTGAGTGTCCCCCAAGCCTCAAAGAAGAGCCTTTTGATTCCATGACTTAAGAGGATTTCAGGTGTTTGAGTATCTCACGTGTGTGTGTGCGTGTGTGTGTGTGTGTGTATTATATACTATATTATATATTATAGAAATATATAATAGCCTATGTCCACGTGAGGGTGTGTATAATATAGACACACATCCAAACCCACGATCATACCCATCCACACCATCCAAATAGAGGTCTTGTGGCTCTTTAAGCTGTAATAAATAGCCTGGCTCTACCGGGCAAAATTCCCCCTGTCCTTAGGTGAAAGGTAGAAAATTGACCTGTTATTCACATTGGATATTCCTTGGGGGGGAATTCAGTATTTATAACTTTTATTTCCCCACCCCAGTTTTGCCACGGAGAGAGTGTTGGTGAGGAAACAGGTGCTGTGTAAGGCTAGGAAGAAAGAACATAGCAACACAGGCCTCATCCAGAAAGCAGAAGACGCAATTTATTGCAGAAGCAGACACATTTTTATAGACTGGTTTGCAGAACCAAGGACAGAACCAAGCTCGTTGGTCCAAGGAAGGCAACACCTCTTGTAAACATGCCTTTACCAAAACATCACATTCCTCACACACTCTCCTGTGCACAACACCAGGTGCTAATCCTTGTTATTAATTCTTTCCCTTCTGTTTTCCTTTGAGTAGCTTGGGAAAACTCAAGCTGCATTTTTCCCTGATTCTCACCAGTATCCACAAGAAGGAGAGAGCATTGGGGAGGAAATAGGAGAGAGCATTGGGGAGGAAATAGGAGAGAACGTTGGTGAGGAAATGGGAGAGAATATTGGTAAGGAAATAGGAGAGAACGTTGGTGAGGAAACTGGAGAGAATATTGGTGAGGAAAAGGGAGAGAGCGTTGGTGAGGAAATGGGAGAGAGCGTTGGTGAGGAAATGGGAAAGAACATTGGTGAGGAAATGGGAGAGAGCTTTGGTGAGGAAATTGAAGAGAATGTTGGTGAGGAAATAGGAGAGAGCGTTGGTGAGGAAACAGGAGAGAATGTTGGTGAGGACACGGGAGAGAATGTTGGTGAGGAAATGGGAAAGAGCGTTGGTGAGGAAATGGGAAAGAGCATTGGTGCGGAAACAGGGTGGTCCAGTGATGAGCTCAGGAAACCACGCGGCCACCAGAGGTGGCTGCCCTGTCCCCTGCCCTCCACTGGCTCCCCTGCATGTTGCTCCCACCTCTCTGTGCCTGTCACACGGGGGTTGCCAATGCTGACGAGCCTTTAAGCACTTTGCACTCACGGTTCTCCTCGGCATGCCCCTCTCTGCGCCGGCGGGAGGCGATTCGGGGCAGTTTATGGTGAGTTCTTCACCAACCTGCTCCTCATCCTACAGCTCTCTTCTGTTCAGGAGCTCACTGCTGCTTCCTTTCACCTTCACCATCTCATCTTTATCTTCTGGTTGTGTTTCTCTTTCCTTCCACTCAAGGCTTCCCCATTTTTAGGATCCACGGCCAACTGTGGTGACACTCTTCAAATCTCTCTGTTGGATTCTTCTCAGCCACAGCTTGGCCGAGACCAAAATCCTGGATTGCTCTTGTCAGCTCACTCTTATCCCATATACTGCACACAGATCCCATGGTCTGGATCCTTATGGATGCCTTCCAACTTGAGATATTCTGTGGTTCAGTGATTCTGTGATGTTGAATTTCTTGGGGTGGGACAGAAAAAATCCCATTTCTGACTCATTGGACAACTAACTTAGTGGAGCTCTTCCAAATGACCAAGGATCACCTGTGGGTACAGAAAGGACCCTTTCTGAAGCTGGTAAAAGTGGGAGGATGAAGGGAATGGATTTGTGGCATCTCTTTCTTCATGTATCAGTGGGAACACAATTGTCCACATCATTCTGTGGCATCAAGGGTGCTCCTTCTAGCCAATCTTTCTGCATTTGGATCCTCAATAATAACTTCATGTGAGTCTTCCTGTTCAAGTTACAGCCACATTTACCTGAACACAACCATTGTGGTAAAGCTGGATGCTGGCATCTGCAGTCTGTGTTAATGATTGTTAATGATTAATTTAATGATTAATCAGTTTTTTTCAAAGAGAGTATTTCCAACCCTCCCCCAGCTCACTTTAAGTTAGAATTTCCATCCTTGAAAATGCAGTGCTGAGAGGCCAAGTGGAGTCATCCTCTGCCCCAGTTTCTTCTAAAGTTTTAAGGAAAAAATTTAGGATACTTTCCTAATTGCTAAATTCAGTGAGCAGAGGAACCTAGAAGGCAAGTTTGACTCAATCTGTAATCCTGCAGCTAAAATCTTTTAAGTTCATACACTCCAGTTCTTAAAGGAAGTAACTTGCAAAAGCTGCTTGTTCCATGACTCACCAAGAAAATCTGTCAGGGAAAAGAAATGTATGGAAGATGCTTGGCAATACATTTTTCCTTTCTGTTATTACCCAGACCCCTCAAAGCAAAGCGAGGCACCCTTTAGAGTGTCAATAAAAGCACACCCATGTTTCATTTCCAAATGGCTTTTTTGATGACATGGAAACCCAAATCTTCAGCAGTGTCTTTGGGAAAGAACAGGAGAAATTCACTTTTTGGACAAGTATAAAACCACTTCCAGCTTCCAGAGACAAGGGTGCATTTTTTTTAATAGATTCCCCTGGCTAAGGAGGTTTGTCCAAAGTTCCTTGGCTTTATTGAATGGGATCCAAGCCTCTAATTTAGCCAGAAGATCTGGGTATCTCGAATTACCAAGATCGATTCCATACTCAAGGGAGATTGTCAGGTAGGGATTCATCCCAGTTGATTTCAGATCTGTTGTGTGGTCTTTATTTGGTTACATTTAGGTCAGCTGAATTCCACCCAAAGTGGAAATTATTTGCCATGCTTCCAAGACACTCTCCACCATGGCTTCTCATGAGAATTTTGTACTCTGCTAATGAGCATTCAAAATTATCTCCTTCAACACAGCTCTGGAGTCAGGAATTCAGCTCTGCAGCCCCTGCCAAAGTGGCACATCCACATCAGGCATTCCCCTCGCAGGACTAAAGGTATCAGGCTGCAATTCAGTGTGGGACCCACTCAAGAAATGGGGGAATTTGATTTTCTGAAGTGCTACACATTTTCAGTGACCATCCTCTGGTCGCTGTAGCGGTTCCCAAAAAACCTCTTGGAAATGAATGCCCAAGCAATAACATTCTGTGTGTTTTCCTAAAGGATAAGGTCATTTTCCAACAGTGACTTGTTCAATTCACACAGCGAGCTGGTAACAGTTACACTGGCTTCTCCTCCTGCTCCTTGGCAATTTGTTCTGGTCAATTCCTCTCATTTTCTTTAATCCATCCACGACATTGTAAATGGTAGGAGAATAAAGCTCACATTGACACTGTTTGCAGGAGAGCTGGGCAATCGTGCTTCTTCCAGGGTGTTACCTTTGCAAGAAGATTAGGAGATGTTTGAGCAGCAGCAAAGGGGCTTCCTAGTCTGGAAAATCCAACTTGCTTTTGTCTGTGCTGGACATAAAGCACTGAGAGCTCCTCACACCACTGACAATTAATGCCTCCTGAATGATATGAGGGTGCCACATCCATCCTTTGCTGCACATCCCACCTCATGGATGAAGGTGGTCCAATAGCCTAGAAAACTTTTACCAACCATCCCTGTGCTGGAAACACATTTGAAATGTTTTCCTGGATCCAGCCTGGTTCCACCTGGCTAACATTAAACCCACAGCTTCTCATATTTTTTTTCCACTCGTGGAAGGAAGCACCAGGTTCATGTTGTCCTGGGTTGCCAGACTAAATTTAAAAGCCCAGTGCTACCCCAAATCCATCCTGGGATATTGTGCTGAGAATTACCCACAGAGCCCCAGTTATCCAGGTGCCTTAACAAGTTTCCTTGTGGGAATGCAGAGAGAGCAGCCAGACCCCACCAGGTGCCAGCACCGGTCCCACCAGCGCCGGTCACTTCAGTGGCACCAATTTTCTTGCCACGTATCTGCTGCTGCCTGGAAAGGGCAGCAGGATCCATCCAGGGGCTGCCCTTCTGCTGAAGCCTTGTTTGGTTGGCCATCATCAATGTGTCTGAGCTGATATTCCCGAGCACACCTTTGTGGATGCAGCCTCCAGCATTCCCGGGGTGTGCTGCTTCCTCTCAACCTTTCAAAAGGAAGGGAGAAGGGTTTATTTTGCTTTTTCTGATGTTCAACCCCAGTAGATTCTCCTGCTGGAGAGTCCTCCCTCTTTGCCCTCAGGCACTACCAGCACCCCTAGATCACAGGCTATTTCTCAGAGCTGTTTTATCAACATTAAAAGTCATGAAAAATCAATGGAAAATTTTCCCTCGGAGACAACTGGTTTGTAGGAAACGCTTCTGATTTATTTTCCTCCCCATTCCCCAAATGGCATCATTCCTAAATGGGCTCTAATATCAATATCAATGTTAGTAGGATCCATTGATCAAGCTGTGAATCAAAGCTCACTGCTGTGGTGGATATACAGATGTTAATGACAGTTGCGTTAAGCCAAATTTAGCAGCTGGATTCTTCAACATCCCTTTGTTTTGTATCTACCTCACTATGATTTCTTTGATTTCTTGTGATTTAGTGTTGTATACAATGTCAGAGGTGATATGTAGATAAAAATATATATATATATATACAAATATATATTTTTTGCTTTGCAATAAAGCTCAAAGCTATAACACGAATATTCATAAAATGTCATAATCTTTATTGTAATGTTTCCTTCTTAGTTGTAAAATCCTGTCTGGATCCTATTTTCCTGTACACTGGAATCGATATTGTGTTCATGAGTGAATGCTTATTATTTCTGTTCCTTTTCCATTGAAGTGATGTTTTTGAGATGTGAGATAGACACCAGAATTGTCAAACATGAATTTACTTTATTTCTTTTCCCCAAAATACAGCCTGTTTGTAACTGGAATCAAAGAGCAAAATTGAAAGAAAATTATTTGCAGTCCTGATCTTTCAATTTTGGTTTGTCTGATCTCAACACTGAATTTGGCAGGAGGCAGAGAGGGAGCAGACAAAGAGGGGCTTTTAGGACTGATGGAGGAAAAATATGTTCATCTCCTTCCATTTGGGCGAAATATTTGAAATAATTGGAATGTGGCACTTCCCTGAGCCATGGAACCACATTCATTAAAGACTTGTCCATCTAATGGCAGCCACTGACCCAGAGTCACTAATCCAGGTCCTTCCTGTGGGAGTGGAGAGAGCCAAAGAGTTCCCCAGGACAAATCACCACCTGGCTAAGGCACGTGGGATGCATCTCCTTCAGTGTGGCTGGCATTGAGGATTTGGGGGCAGCTCACCTTGATTGGCTAAAGCCAAATTCCCATGGTCAGAGCACAGATAGCCTGGCAAGTGAAGAGCCCTCGTTTTTTGGTCACCTGCATCATTCTGAGCCACACACTCTGGATATGGAAGGGCTGAGGGATGTGGGAGCTCCTGGCCAAGTGAGGAAGATTTTTCCCTGCACTCATCTGGTGCAAAATGTCCTTGGACCCTGTGACAAGCCAGGAACACCACAATGACCAACATCTGGCACCAAAATTCTGGCTGAGTCCATCGGTGTGGGAGCAGAATTAGAGAGGGCTGTTGAGGTGGACAGGACCTCTCAAGAGTTTATTCCCAGGAAAGTCTTTCCAGGAGCCTCACAGCTTGATCCTCCTGCCAGAAATGTGAGGACACAGAGCCCACATCTGTCCAGAGCAATCCTTTTCAACAGTCCCACTGCTCCCATAAGCTGCAATTAGGAAAAACAAAACAAAACAAAACAAAAAAAGCACCAAGCCCCAAATACTGGGATTCTTAGCTTGGTTAGGAAATATTTACAGGGATCTCACTTTACTGGGAGTAAAACGAGGGGAATCCTCTCCATTTTTTTTCCACCAGTGGGGAATGTAACATTTTCCTCCACTCCTTTGTCAAAGCAAACAAAAAATTTGTGACCAGAAAGAATTGGACACAAATGGAGTATGACATATTTTTGTAAGAGCAAGGAGAAGAATTATTACTGAACATAAATCCAGCTGTTCCATTAGGAAATCAAAATACTTTAAGAACTAAAAATTTAGAAAGGAAAAAGAAACAAAGAAAGAAGCAGGAAATGAAACCCAAAGATGGATAAATCTCTGTGGAGAAAATGCTGTTGGGTTTCACTTAAAGCACAAGACAGGACTGCAAAGCACAGATTTAGACTGGGTTTCACAAGACCCCTTCTGCACAGTCTTCTCTCTAAAACTGGCACAATTGTTCAGTACAAACAGCAATTTTTTTTCCTCATCCTGATCTGGTGTCTGTACAAATCTGGCTTGTTCTTTGGTTTGGTTTGGTTATTTTTGTTGCCTGTTCCCACCTATTTCTATTTTTATGGTGTAGTATTTTGTCTATCTGGAATGAAATACAGGTGTGTTCATGAAGTTGTATAGCAGATGGAATTACAGGTTGGAGTTGAATTGGAAAAAGAAATAATCTAACAATGAGAAAAATATCTATATGAAAAGTATGCTTCCAAAGTGTGTGTTTGAATTTGGGCATTTTGTCATTCTACTGAGCTTTTTGAAAGGTTTATTTTGAGATAATGAGACTTTATGAAGTTTGAGAGGAGCTTGAGATACCAAAAAGCACAATTTATTGTTAAACTGCTATAATTTGATTGAGGGTCCATTTTGGTAGTTCAATCTTTGCCTATTATAATCCCCATATTTTGACATGAAATACACAATCCTTTCAATCTGTTCATTAATCATCTTGCATTAGGCAGAAGGGAGAGATGCAGCTGTTTCATTTCTGCTCACAAATCACACGGAATTCCTGGCCTTATCTGTTCTTTATTTGCTTCAGAAAGAGGGTTGGGTTTTGTAATTTGTGGTTATTGTCTTCAATCCCTGCTGTGAAGTCAAAAAGGTCTTCTTTTAATTGAGTGGCAAAGAGTCTGTCCAGTAAATGGACACCTGCAGTGAAATGAGCTCTGGGAAGGACCAGCTTGTGGAATCACTGGTGGATCTGATTGGGTCACACTGATTAATCTTAACGAGGTTCTGGTGGATCCTCTGCCCTCCAGAGCTGCAGTGTTGGATGAACTTCATGTCTGAAGCAGAATTAATGATGTGTTCAGAGGGCTGCTGGTGGTTTGATGAGCTGGAGAAGTCTTCAGCATCTCTTCTCCATCTCTTTGAAGGGAGCTCAGGTTTTCTTCCCTTTCTCCCACAATTATTTCCACTGGTGCTAATGGGATGCCTTTGGTCGTGGAAGCATTTCCTTGTCACATCTGGTTGGTTTGTCACTGTGGTCATACTGCAATGATTTCCTGATGCCAACTCTGAGGTTTTAAGTCCTTCTGGAGCATCAGCTTTGCTTTTTTGAGAATCTTTCTGTGTCTCATCCATCTCTGTGGAGGAGCTTCATGCTCACTGCTGGGCTACCTGCTCCTTTCCATGTTTCAGGACTGTTCATTTCTACAGAGATCCCTTTTGTTCTGGAAGCTGGCTCCTAAGCAAAATTTTCCTCTTATTCCACCTTGCTAAATGTGGGAAAGCTTTACCAGCTTCCATGGAGCTGACCCAGCTTTTATCTTGGCCTGGAGCAGAGCATCCATCAGTGAGCAGGGCGTGCTGTGTGAGCAGGAATTGCCTCTGTGCTGCTGTTGCATGACAGATGGGGTATAGCAAGTGGATGTACCAGCACTGGGAATGTCTTCTGCTGTCTCACCTGCCTCAGAGCAGGTTTGGGTAAAATGTTGAGCAGGTTCTGACCATAGAGCTTTTGCAGAAACCAAGATTCATCTGATTTGGATCAAGAGATTCCTGAGATTCTTTAGGCAGCAGAGCAGTGTTAGAGGCTGCAGGACTCAGTTTTATTTTCTCTCTGAGGTTTGAAGGCACAAGGCCCTGCACAGAGTCAGATTGGGCCCGCTCACTTCTCAGCTCAAGACAAGAAACAAATTTTTGTCCAAGGCATGAGGGTGAAACCATGGTTTGAGGGTCCCTTCATGGCTGTAGGGTTGGGCATCAGGACATGCCCAGGTTCACATGAAGAAGGACAGACCAGTGCCCCATCAGAAGATCCTACAAAAGATACCAGAGCTTAAAATTTATGGGAAAAGTGCTGCAATTTTAGCTCACTGAAATTCTGAAATATGCACTCAGCAAAGGAGGCTGAGGACAAAATGCCTGATGGGGAAACTGTGAATTATGTCCATTCTGCTGTCAGGAAAAGATAATTGTTCAAACAACAGATGGATCATGTTGAACCTGAGCAGAACTAGCCTGCACTCACCACAGCAGCCACAGCATCAACACACAGTCCTGCCTGCCCTGGACCAGCCATGCCAGGAGGAGGTGTGAGGCTGGGAGAAGCTGAAAGGATGATCTTCCTCCTCCTCAGGGGGCCTGTCCCATCTCCCAGGCTGGCTCCAGCCTCGAATCTGCACCCTGAGTCGCTTTTGTGAGGTGTTAATGGCATTGGCTGTGGGGACACTCAGCTCCTCGTGCCAGTCCCTCTTTGGATCATGAGCTCAGCACCGGTGACATCACCTGGCAGGGAGTTTGGTACAGCTCTTCCTGAGCACCAGATGAGCCTTTCACTGCCCAGCCAAGTTCAGTCCTCAGGATGAGCGACCAAACTCCTTCCTTGGAATTGCTTGGGGGTCTCTTCATCACCTGAGATGCAGGATGAGGGGCTGAGAAACAGTTTGGATGCGCTTTGAAGTGGCAAAACTTTAAATAAGACACACAGCTTATTCTCCCATTCCTGTTGCATTCCTTGTCTCCACTCACATTAATAAATGACACAGAGCAGGATCTGGCACTGAGTTGTCAAAAGTTTGTCAGTTCTTGGCAGAGTTTTGGCTGCAGTCAGTGAATATTGACCCAGAGATTGCCCCATGTGAGGATTTGGTAGCCAGTGTGGAGACAGCTTTGGTTGTGGGCAGCCTTTTGTGGAGGCTCAGGGACACTGTCACAGGGAGAAAGAGCCACTGTCACAGTGGTTTTTTTATTTATTATGGATAAAATCACCACAAACCTTATCAGCTTTTGGTTCAATGTCAGGACAAGCAATAGTGCAAAAGTCAAGAGGAGGTGATATCAGACTGAACCTGAAAACAAGCCGCTGATAATAAGAGAGAGCCAAGGTTTGGGGGAGAGGTCGTATCTTTTACAAGAAATATATATTTTATTATTAAAATACCTCTCCCTTCAAACCATGCCTCTTGTATCACCTCAGACTATGCCAGCTCCCAAGACGTGATTGGAAAATGCTCAGAAATGTCTAAAAATGGATTTTATCCCAGTGTTGTCATTCTATTGTTAACAAACTTTTGTGGCCCGTTTCATCCTTCTGACTTGCACCCTGTTCTTATCCCACACCAAAGCAGGAAGCTTCAACTTTGCAAGGTGCCAAAGGTTTCTTATTAAGTCCCAAAATACCATCCCTGCTTTACGTGGGAGCTGAGGGGATCAGAATGTTCCAGGAAGAGCCCAGAATTTTTTTGGTCCATCCTTTCCTTTGTTATGCTGCCAGCAGAGCCTCAAGGATGGCATATGGCTTTGTTACATTTGCTTTTTTAAAAAAAATAACGACCCCACAGTGCTGCCTGAGTTTTAATAGCACTGTGTTTATGTGCATTTCCCTTTTGATAAGTGAGATATTTCTGCAGAATTCAGCACCTTCAGAACTGGCTGCAATTTCCTGCAATAATTCCTCATTTTTCAAGCTAGGATGAGATTTTCTGGCTATTTTTTTTTCCTGCCTTTTCCCCAGTTCAAGACCGATTTAAAATATAATTCTTTGTTTTCTTCCCCAAATCCTTCCCCATCTCTGATGCTCACTCTAAGAACTCAGCCTTGAGCTTTCTTAAAACTCACAGCCAAGAGCACTGAAAGAATTTGCATCAAGTGAGCCCTGGAGGTGTTTGCAACTTCAGATTGGGTTAAAAGTCCACAGATTTGGCAAATCAGATTTGGCTGCACAACTCTGAATCACTTCAATGCTGGCTCCACCAGGTCCTGTGCTCAGTGCATCAGATACTTTTGCAATATTAGGGATTTTTTGTATAAAAATGTCACATTTTATCAGAAAAAAACAAATGTATTTGTGTATTCTTATGACAAGAGTCATAACAGTCATGGCTCCATCCACATCAGCCAAATTTTGGTAATTCAAATAGCAGAAATCACCTGTAACCCTTTTTTGAGCAGCTTGGTTCCTTTCTCAGGAAAAGAAATGCTTGGTTTGCATGAAGCAAAAAGAGTTGGAATCAATCTGGTATTAAAAACTATACCAGGTATTTAAAGAAACCATTCTGTGCTCATTCCTCATTTGGTGTAGGCAGGGAATATTTCAACAATGATTGAAATCTGGTTGTTTTCACATCTCATGGCTACCTTTATAATTTATTTGGCTACTTGAGGAATTCCAGATGATAATTCCCTTAAACCTGCAGGCTTTAGCAGCCAGATGTCCTTCCCCAGGTGTGCTCATGGTAGGATTTTGGGATCATTGCTTTTGTAGAAACCAAGAAGAACATTGGGAGAATATCCAGCTGTTTTTATCCTTTGAAAATTTCTCTTAGCAGCAACAACATAAGTTTTTAGCTTATGGTTTGTCTTCTGTTCTTTATTAAGATATCTTTCCTCTACATTCCCATGACAATTTGTCACCCCTGTATACCTTAGAGGGGTGTGTGAGGCAAGATAATGATTCCCTTAATGATTCCAGGGCAATTTCATTTCTTCCCCTTGATCTTCATCCAGAAAAGGTCTCCCACAAAGCTGCAGCTCTCTCAAGTTTTAAGATTTCTGACTGTCCCCCTAGAAATAGAATTGGTTCTTAAGATTTGTGTTTGCTCCATGACATCCTGTCCACTTTGGGAGGCAAGAAAAAAAAGATGTGAAAATTAATAACTTTGCAATGAAGGTGAAATTTGACTCATCCAATTTTAGACATTTACAGCGTGGTTGTCCCACTTGTGCAGATTAATGAATGGATGCCACATTTAGGAAGGAATGTGCCTTTCTTGGATGCACTTCCTGCCATTGTAAAGCAGCTGCCTGCACTTTGTCAGGTGAATCGTGACCTAGAAATGTCTGCATCTGTCTTGACTTTAGAAGGAGGCCGAGATACCAACTCAAACACAGGCATCAATCTCTGTTTGTTCAGATAATGAGGCTCCCAGTGTCCCAAGATCAAATCAATTTTTAAAGTGTGCCCTGCAGACTGCTCACCTGTCAAGGTGATCTCCTGTTTCTTCCAGTCTTTATGGGAGGAGAAGTTCTCACTTTTAACACTGTGGCTAGGGTTGATAACAATTAAAAGTTTGATTTCTGTAAAAGATCTTAAAAGAACCTTAATGGCCACTTAACACCGTGTTTATACAGCAGCACTTCCAAACAATCTCATTTTTATCCCAAACAACCTCATTTTCACCTTCTTCCCCAGCTCAGGGTTTCAGTAGAGAAGTGTCACCTGCTGAAAATCTTGAGCTGCATTCAGTCTGGGTCTTTCATCCAGATCTGGCCACAGCCAATTTTGCTCATTTTGGGAATTCAGATAAACTTGAACAACCAAGATCAGCTTGGCAAGCCCCTCCAAAGGGATGCTGTAAGATCCTGCAGCTCTTCTAGATTTTTATTGCAGCATCTAAAAACCATTCAGAGGCTTGAACTGCCATGTCTGGTACCTTATTTTGAAGAAAGAATCCTTCAATGCACCCACATCTCTTGCACAAAGCCAACACCTTTTCTCTGGCAGAACAAGTGGCATCATTTGTTTTCACCTTCCAAAGAGGTTTTAGAGGATTAATGTCAATGAGCTGGTGCTGAGACATTCTTTGTGTTCCAAAAAGATCCTGCTGATCTCTTTGTGAGCATCTCTCTGGAATCTGCACTCTGTGGGATGCTCCAGCTATCACTGCATCACTCAAAGAACAAGAGCTGTTCAGTTCCCAAAGCCACTGGCCAGGGCTGCACATGGCAGACCCAAGTGGGAAAACAATTACAGGTGCAGAGGGATGAGAAGAACTGTGCTGGCCACACTGGGGAAAAGCAGCTGTGCTGCCTTGGCATGAAATGAAGGAACAAAAATTTAAGATGGCTGTTGCTCCAATGTGAATTAATAAATTCAGGATGGAAGAAGCCAGCATTGAAATGAGTCGGTACTTTAAAAAATCCAAACCTCCACAAACTTTTAAGACTGAATATTGATGGTAAAATTCACTTTATCTGACTTAGATAACTAAAAGTTAACTCTCCAAACTCAAACTAGTGCTGCTCAACTTTGTCTTTGATTCTTAGAGAAGAACACTCACCCCTCCTAGCAGAGATATCTAAAGCAGGAGAGATCAATCAGGCTCTGGAAATGCCAATTTCCTTCCACTGACTACAGAAGGAGCCAGGGGTGATCCTCTAACACAATGTAGAGATCACAGGCCATTTTCACTACTCATGCAGCAAATTCCTTTGTGTAGGAATGAGGCAACATTCCTGCTGTCCTTCTTCCATCTGCAATTCATCAGAGAAGTTCAGGCACTAACACCAAGGGGCAAAATCACTGTAAAAAGTAGAGATCTTCATTGTTTCCTGGAATAACAAAGCCTACCCCTCTCAAAAAGCCTCACAGTCTCAGATCCCAAACCTTGACACAAATTGATAGAAGGAATTTGGCTTTTCTGATTTCCACCACTTCTTTCCCAGCTTGAAAGCTTGTGCTTTAATTGTCCAAGTATTTTCTGGGCAGGCCATAAAGTTTTCATGGAATTCCTGACTTTTCAGCCTTCTGTAGTTAGGCTTGTGCTTCACTGCCTTGCTGCTCAGAGTTTGGGAGGAGGATCCTTTGACAAGGTTGCAGGGTTTTTTTTGTTGAATTAGTCTGTTAAATGGATTTTTGCTTTAGAATAATGATCATAAAGAAATCCCTCCTGCAGTGGGGCACCTCACAGCACCAGAGACCTCCATGCTTGGATTGCTCTTCCACTGGCCCATCAAGCTTCCAGAGGAATGTCTTGTTAATTAAAGCCTAGGGTAGAGGAGCACTGAGATGAGAATGTGTCTAATCCTTGATCCTTTCCTCTTTAAAGAGATTAATTCTTCCTGACCAGGGATTTTGTCAGGAGCTAGACTGCTATGAGCTCCCCCAGTGCTGGGTAGATCCCACCAGCAGAGCCAGGCTCTTCTCAAAAAGCAGGCAGTGTTTAAAAATTAGGAAACTCAGGTGCAGGGGCAGGTTTTCCATGGGGAAAAGGTGCAGGTGTGCTGTGGGGAAGGAGGGATTCCTACACGGACAGAATTGGCAAGGAGGAGCTGAGGGGCAGTGGTGGAGCTGACTGCAGAAATCTCCTGGGAGGATGTAGTGTCTGACAGAACTAAAACAGGGTGACTGACACAACCAAGGGCATCCCACTCTTGTGTTGGACTCCTGCTGCTTCTAAAAGTCCATCAAGTGTCCAGAATAAAATCTAAAGGGAAGCAGAGATGGAAGAACTTTGATAAAACATTTGTCCTTATCTCCTCTGAGCTCACAATGTTCATCAAACCTCCTCCAGCCTCTGGCTGGGGCTTTATTTTGCTAAGGACTGCAGATGTAATTTTCAAAATACATTCAATATTTTTTGTGTAAGATATTCCTTTTAAGTAATTCTGCAGCCTTTACCACCTGAGTACTGCATATTTACTTACCCACCCATTTAGAGTGGGGAGAGAAGTCAAAAGAGGGATTAATTCCACTTAACTTTCTCTCCCATAAAGAGTCTGGTCTGAGTTCTTTGCATCTGCTTCCTCTACCATCAGTGGAAGGAGATGTGCCCCTCTGGAGAGAAATTCTAGACCACTCTTCTGGATCTAACTTTCAGTAACTTGAACTCGGATGGAAAACATATTATTTACCTGAGTAAAGGCAACTTGAGAAGGTAGAAATTGCAAAATCATGCACTAAATAAATTCCTGGAGCACTGTTGAGGGACAGGACCGTCTCTGTTGGAAGCCTGGTTTTGGTGGTTATGAAGTCAGCTGGATCCCTGTTCTAAAGGAGCTGGGATTTAAACTGCAGCATCAGATTTTCCTGGCTATTTTCTGATTACTGTTTTCTTGCTTTCAGAAAAGTCAGGTTGGTTATGAAATAAAATCACTGTGTTTGACTAAATTAGCGAGTTTCCATGGTGCTTCAGGCACAGGGTGGGATTCCTGGAACTGTCCTGTGCAGGGCCAGGAGTTGGACTTTGAAGATCCTCCCAACTCAGGATATTCTGTGATTCTATGATTCTAAAGCTTCTTTAACTCAGAAAAGGCAAAGCTGGGTGCAGTGAGACCAGGGTGGATGTGGCACTTGAGGACACAATTTAATGGTGACCATGGTGCTGGGTTAGTGGTTGGACTGGATGATCATAGAGGTCTTTTCCAACCAATTCCCAAGGATTATTGCAGGGATGCAGTCATTTGCATCTCACCCTAATCATTTCAAAAAGGATCCCCATCCAAATGAACCCGTGGCTTGGAGTCACAGACCCTCTGTGGATAATCCTTCTTTTTGAGAACTCATCCACTCAAAAAAAAAAATAGATTGCTGATAACGTTAAATGCACAAACTCAAATCCCAGCTGTGGGAAGCTGAACACCTCTTTGCCTGGCCAAAAAAAAAAAAACGAAAACAACTGGTGGGTGAGCAAGAAGCAGCAGTTTGGACAGCACAGACTCATCCAGGAGCTCGGTGGAGTGGCAGAAAGCCGTGACTCAAACACACACTCACGTCCCTCATTGAACAGTTTTCACATTTCTTTCAACGTCGGGGTTTCGACCAAGTTTTCATGCTTTTTATTAAGGCAAAAGTCCGTGCTTGTGAAATTGTGAACTTGATGTGTTATTTTGTATCTGTTAAAAAAAAAAAAGAGAAAAATGTATTTAAAGCTAAAGAGCCGTTATTGTGCGGGGTTTTCTCTCAAACTGGTGCATACACTTTACATCAGGGACCTACTATACATAACAAAAATCAGTGCTACAGTTACTGTAAAACCAGATACACACCTTTTACTGTAATAATAACTTTTAAAACCTTGCACTGTAATGGTTGCTATTAAAAAAAAAAAAAACTACAAAAAAAAACAACCTCTTGTCAGAACTGATTTTGTATCTTTGATTATACCTGAGATTTTAGCATTTTTGTATACTTGCCATGTCAACCACAGCATCCTCCATGGTTGATTTCCAGGTTCTGTTCCCTTTCTGTCTAATCCAACACATGCATTGCTCCGTGTGGATGGGCAGGGTATGGCCGTGGGGGAGCCACGTAGGTCCTCACCCCGCTCTCGCTCAGAGCCGAGTGGAAGGAAAAGCAAAGACCCCAAACCGTTGGGATGGTTTCAGATCCCCAGTTCCAGCTGCCCCAACAGAACCCCGCGAGCGATTCCCGAGTCATTCCTTAATCCTGGCGTTGCTCCGGCTCCATCCCACGGCAATGCACCGCGAGTAGGTAGGAAATCCAAACCAACGAGATAACTTTGCAATCACTGAGTTTATCGATAATTTTTTTTAAATTTTTTTTTTTTTTTTTACCTTCCCCTTTTGAACGTTTTTTTGAACTAAGGTGTATTTGGAATCACAGCATGGTGTTGCAATTCTTTCTACTTTTAAATACTGATACATTCTGTGTGTAAAGTCTTGTTTCTTAGCTAAGAGAATCTTAAATGTGGAGCTGAGTTCGAACCATTTTTTTCCTTGTTGTACTGTGATTTGGGAATTATTTTGATATAATCCTTTAATTTGGTAGAAGATTTCCCACGCCTTCTCCCTCCTTCCTATCACCATTTCATATTTTTTACAAAACTGAAAAAAACAAACAAACAAAGGAACAAATAATCTTTTTTTCTCTATTTAGGCTGTGTAATGTTGTGTTGTCCAGATTCTGTATAAAAATATGTATATGATGTATCTGATATTTGGCAGTGAACGGCTGCAACTTTAACCAATATAATTAACAAAGAAATGCATAATGTTGGTGTTTTAAAAAGTAAAAAAAAAAAAAAAACCTAGTTAAGATGTTTGTGTAAACTTGCATGGTTTAAAATGTACTTAGTGCATTGAGAAATGTTGTTAGGGTCCTAAGTGAAAGGCTGGTTTACTTTTTGATTCTAATGGTGATTGGTTTGTTGATCAGAATATCCCCTATACTGTATGTCTTAGTTTATTTAGCATATTGGTTTCTTTTCTCTCCTCCAGACCTAGCATAGTGTATCTATCTCTGTGTGATACTGTTCCTTAAAACCAGGTTGTGGAAACTGCGTTTCGTCCGGCCAAAACGATGTTTCGCATCACGCTCGTGGTTCAGTTGCACTCCATTTGATTTGCTGTGAAGTCCAGGTTTGACTTTCCCTTGGGATCTTACGGCAGGAGACGCTCCAGGCCGGGCTGCGGGTGCCACTGGGACCAGCAGGATCCGAGGGTGTGGCTCCAGTGGGACACCAGCGCCAGGTCCGGCGGTCTCTGACCGCGGAGGGTTTGAGGGCAGGATTCGGTCCATCCTTAACCAACAAAGGCTGGGTTTTTCCTCTCGGCAGCACGTGTTTTATCAGGATCCCAGCAGGCATCCCCCAGGCTTTCTCCCAGCTCTCTAATGGATGAATTTGGCTTTTGTGGCAGCCGTTCCACACCGCTGAATCACAGGGTACCGGCAGCAGCAGAGCGGGGACGACCAGCCCTCGCCACCATGAGAAACACAATGAGCCTTCAGCCCTTGCAATAAGCTCCATGTTCCCTTCCAGAAGCACAAATTCCATGTTCCAGAGGAGCTGGCTCTGCATCCTGCAGAGCTGATGGATATTGTGACAGTCAGGACCAAACGTCCAAGAGGCGACCACGTGGGCAAAGGTCATGGTTCATTTTCACATCTCCTGTCCCCACCACACCTCTTCCCACTTCTCTCCAAGCTCTGCTGCAGCTGAACCACCACAATGGGGACATTTCCAAGCCTCCAGCAGAAACCAATAAAATTTGCTGGGTTTATTGACCATTAATGGCTCGTGTGACTGCCCTCCCTGTGCTGGGCCATGCCAATGCTCATGTTCTTGTCTCTCAATGCCTGAAAAATCTCCGGTGGCCTTTCCAAAAAAAAAGACAGAGCTAGGCTTGAATATATAGAGCTATCCAACTTCTTCAAGTCCTTCATCCCAGAGGGTCTCCAAGGGCTTTTCCAGCATAACACGATCTTACTCGTGCAGCCTGTGAAGTGGCAGAGCACTGTTAGCGACCTGCAGCCACCTCCGGGGTGACCCCGCCAGCTCATGGCCACTCTATGCAACAGTCTGGTGCAAGAGGTGTGGATCACATTCTTGGGGGGATTGGCAAAGGTAAAACATGCATAAATCCCAGCTAAACTCTGGCTGAGACCCAAGAGGACAGATTGATTCATTGAATTTTCCTTTTCTGGGCAGACGCCCTCTTCTTTTCTGTCCTCACACCACAAGCGGTCTGAGTAACCTAAACTTTTCCAGTTTGCTTTCATCAGCTTTTTCCTTCCTGAAAGCTTTTAAAATATTCTTTTCACACAGGAGGATAGGGAACAAATCTTTCCTTCTCAGCTCCAGAAATAGAACAACTCCTCTCTCTTTGCTTACCTTCCTTCTAGTCATTGACCAATTAACTTCCAGTCTTCCCCGATCCCCACCACAACTTTTAAACAGCAGCTGCACTCTGATTTTGCTGCTTGATGTTCTAATTGGTTTTAATCCAGACAGAAATAAACAGCCTGACACTAGGCACTGGCAGGGATCCTTGCTTGGCATGCAGATATAGGCACTGTCCTGTGGCCAAATCCTACAGCTCGATGGACGCCGGCTTTTGGCCTCGCTGCTGACTGCAAACCCCGTGATTTGTTGCAGGATTGGCTGCATCTCTGAAAAGCTGCTCGTGGCACTCATCTCCCCAGCTTGGTAAGCTTTGTTCTTCCTTTGTTCCAGGTCCAGAATTACTCCAGTCAAACAGTGGAAATGCCTCAGCATTCTGCAGAGAGGAGGAGATCTCCTGGTTGATGTTTTGTGGCGTGGTGCTCGGTGGATCTCTCTCCCCAAAAGGAATTCAGTTGATCCCAAGTCTGAGCTCTTTATATAGAAAAGCTGGTGCTGGAAGCAAGCTTTGCTTTCAAAGGCTGTGAGCTCAGCTGCTCCAGACCCCTCAGGGTTGTGGAGCATTCTCAGATGGAGAACATCAGCCCTCAATCCCTTACAAGAGCTTTGCCCATCAATTTTCTTCCTGCAGAGCTGGCCTTCTGTATCTCCAACACATCTGGGAGAAGGAGCTGTGCCTTGCTAGGAAAAAGTTTATTCCTTGAGAGATGCCATCTGGATTTATGGACCTGTAGTGTCCCCTTGCCCTTGGCCCATCTGCCTCTTCGTGGCCCCACAGACATCAAGAGGAGTTGGCTTTTAGAGCAGCCTCCTGCAGTCAGTCTCCAACAGTCCACCCTCCTTCCCCGTCCCAAGGCCAGCATGAAAGTGTTTCCATTGATTAATTAACCATAAACCTGCTATAAATTACCAGAATCCCACAGAAATAACTCATGGCACAGCTCTCCACCAGCTGTTCATCTTCCAGTTGTCCACCAAGCTTTGGTTTGCTCAACTGGAGCATGTTCTGCAATAAAATTCCTCTTAAAAAATATTACCCTGCATTACAAACTGGGAAAGGTGCTTTGCTTCCCTCACTAGAAACACATCAGAAGAATCTTCCTGTATAAATAGACTTTCCCCTTCCTGCCCTCAGAAGAACAAATGTCATGACCACCTCTAATTTCCATCCTTGAAACCAAATTTTAAAAACCAACAAAACCCTCAAGCCCTAAACCCTGAAAATATTCAGCAAATTCACAGTGAGGCAGGGATTTTGCAGGCCATGGCTGTGGATTTATGCAGGACTTTCCATGACTGTTTTATTTCCAACGCAATAAAGAATAACCAACTTATTGTAGCAAGCCTTGTGCCAGGTGCTATCTCCAAAAACCTTCTGCATGGGACAGTCTCCCTGTTTTTTCTCTGCCTCACAGCACTTTGCAGAATGTTGGAAGGGAAAACACCCCCTTTGCAGATTGCAAATAGGGAAAACTATGTGTTTTTTCTTTCTTTTTCCTAATTTTCTCTATCTTAATCCTTTTCTTTCTTTCTTTCTTTCTTTCTTTCTTTCTTTCTTTCTTTCTTTCTTTCTTTCTTTCTTTCTTTCTTTCTTTCTTTCTTTCTTT
>WBND01001038.1:102469-134500 GCA_013398595.1 Tychaedon coryphoeus | reverse complement strand
TGGAGCTTTTGCTGGGTTTCTTGAATACTTCTCTGAAGATGAAAGATAGGTTTTTTTGGGTTTTTATCCTGCATCTAACTCACCCTATTTAAAAATCAGAGTATGTTAACCTGGCAGAAACGTGAGGGTTAATCCCACAGTGTAGCTAAGAAATTTGCAATACTTAAATTGAAAATGTTGGGAAAGTGAAGGTCTCTAAATTTCAGTAAGTATTTGTGTCAGATGCCCTTGTGCTTTGTTACCAGCAACCTCCTAGGAAGCAAAACATCTCAGGGGCTTCTCCACAGGGAGAGATATTCAGGAAAAACCATTTTGTGATGGAAAAGTTGTGATTGAAAAGAAAGGCAGCTGCTGAGCTGGGGAGCAGATCTGTTTTAGTCTTTGAACCAAAATCACTGAGGCTGGAAAAGATCTCCAAGTCCATCAAGTCCAACCATCCCCCAGCATTGCCAAGGCCACCAATGCCCCATGTCCCCAAGTGCCACATCCACAGGGCTTTGAAATCCCTGCAGGGATGGAGACTCCACCACTGCTCTGGGAATCCCTTTCCAATGTCTGACCACTTTCTTCATGAAGATTTTTTTCCCTCATGTCCAATCTAAACCTCCCCTGGCACAACTTGAGGCCATTTCCTCTCCTGTCCCTGTTTCCTGGAGCAGAGCCTCACCCACACCTGGCTGTCCCCTCCTGTCAGGGAGTTGTGCAGAGCCACAGGGTCCCCCCGAGCCTCCTTTTCTCCAGGGGGCAGTGGGGAATCCCAGTTTGTTTGGAAGTTTAAAATCACAGACCACAGTGCTGCTTTCTTGTTGGCAGCATGGACAGGGCTTGGAGGAGCTGCTGCTCTCAAGGTTTCCTGGTGAGAATAATCACAGAATCCCAGGATTGTTTGGGGTGGAAGGAACCATAAAGCTCATCCCATTCCACTATCCCACCTTCCACTATCCCAGGCTGCTCCAAGCCTCTTCCATCCTGGCCTTGGACACTCCAGGGATGCAGCAGCAGCCATAACCTCTGAGGTTAATAAGTTGTTTCCTATAGAGGAGTGAACCAGGCAAAGATTGGATTCCCCTCACAGCCCTTGGGCCTTCAACCCACTGTAAAAACTCTTCAGGGACTATTTGGAGCTTCAAAGTTTCGGAAGTGTTTTTAAAAAAAGCCCCCACCTTGAATTCTGACATTCACAGCTCCTTAAAAATGCAACAAAACTGGGCAAAAAATGAGTCAAACATCCCTGTAATATTCAGTCCCTCTGGCCCAAATCCCAAATCTTGTCTTTTAGGGAGCGATGACTTCCTGATTACATTGAAAACACCTCGTTGGATTTGGCTTCTCCCTGCCTTTGTGTGGCCTTGGGTCAGCCGGTCATTTTTGATCCAGCATTTCCCATGGTGTTTAATGAAGTTTGTGATCTTCCTGTCTCCCATTCTTTGTTTGTCTTGTTTATTTAGGTTCTCTTCCTGCCTGGCCTTAGGTGCACGCTTCATGTGAATGGTTAACTGGGCTGGCTGCTCTTCCTTGATTTCAAGGAAGCTGTTCCTGGTGGGAAAGGCAACCTGTGGGACTGGGAATCTGTAATTTCTTTAGGAATCCATATAGGACAAAGGGCTCTTGATTCTCCTTTGCATCTCTTAACTCGTGCAGTAATTTCTGGCAGCCTTCCAGTTTCCCCATAAACCATTTTTGATAAATCCAAAATCTGAAATCCCACAGATTTGTGTTCTGTCATTCCTTTTCTCTGTTCACTTACACTGGATTTTTGATTTGGCTTTTGTTAGGTGGGCAAATATTAAAATTTCTGGGTTCTGGTTAAAGGGAAGCTTGGAGAATTGATTTTGTCCAGCACTGGGAAAGCAGCATCATAATCTCTTCCTCTGTAGATTCCATGTTGAAGCCAGATGTAAAACAAAATTGGAATAAATATGGAATTTACACCTAAATGATGATCCTTAAAGCTTTCCCTGAGCTGCAGCCCATCCTGAGGGACAGCAACTTCCATAGCAATCCTACTTTGGCATCTTCCCATTAATAATTAATATTTTCACTGGGCTTTTATTGTTGTTGGGTTGCTGTGAACTCCAGAATATGTTCAGTCTGGCATAAGTTCTGGAGTGGGTTTTTTTTTTTTTTGCAATGAAGAGCTTTGTTTGAACTGATTCCATCCCAAGAAGTCTCTGGAGATGCCAACAGAACCTGTTTGAATTTTCCCTTCCTGCTGCAGCCCGGAGAAAGCAGAAGTGGTCTGTGGATCCCCGAAACAGCGCTTGGAGCAACGATGACTCCAAATTTGGCCAGAAGATGCTGGAAAAGATGGGCTGGTCCAAAGGAAAGGTAGGAGCTGAAGGAGAATTGTGGAGCTGAAGTGGTCTAAAACTGCCAGGGGATTCTGATTTATTCTCTTAAGTGCACAGAGAATTTGAGCAGTGATAGATTTCTACACTTTGTTGCAAAGTCTTGTTTGTGCCTCTCCTGCTTTCCAGTTTCTCTCCATTCTTTGACAATCTGAATTCCCAAGTGAGAGGAGGAGTTGGAACATTAAATCAGATTAAAGGTTTTAAGCTGCCTTTAAACCCTCAATTCTTTCCCTGCTTTTGATACTCTTTAAAGCAACTCCAGGACTTGCTTTAGTCTTTCACCTGGTTTTGAGATTTTTTTTTTCTGATCTGATTCCTTGAACCCCCAAAAATGTTGTGAGCTGTGTCCCTTCCCAGCTCCAGCCAGGACATGTGGGTGAGGGGACTGGTTCCTGGCACTAATGAAAACCTCCAGGTCAGCACAGACAGCTGCAAACTGCAGGTTTAATTCCACAGAGGTGCCTCAGCAAAGCTGGGATTTGGGGCTGCACATCAGGGTGTTTAGTGATAAGAATCCCCTCAAAACCCTCACTACCTTAAATTAGTCTTCTAGATTTCATTTTCCTTAAAAGGCATAAAATTAGGATCATTGTCAATTCTCTAAATGCATTAAAAACCTATATTTAGATTTGAACTGTTGCCTCAGTTGTCTCACAACATTTCTCTCTCAAGATACTGGATCTTCCTTGCCAACAGTTGTACAAGAAGGATTTATGGCTCCATTCCATTACAATGGAACTTTCCCTTGATCAAATTAAGGGGCCAAAGCCCATCTGGGCAGTGAAATTAGGCTGCTTAACACCAGTCCTTAATTGGTTGTACTGGAATTGGGTCAGGGAAGGGTGTGTGGCCAAGTGTCCTGCTTGCTTCCATACTTTTTGGGCAGCAGAAGTTTCAAGACAAATTTTCTACCCCATTGACCAAATAAAGTCTTCTTTGTTTGTCATAACAACAACCTTTTCCAAATAGGCCTCATCCCTTCAAATATTCAATATCCCAAGATGTGCCTGCAAGGCTTCTCTCTACTGCAGCACAACATAAATGTTTATTAATTCTGACACATTTGGCTGATGATTTATGGTAGGTGAGGCAGGTAAATACCAGGAACAAATTTTTAAACCCAAAGCTTTGCCTTTTAATTTTTTAGCCTTGACCATAGAGTTGAGAAAAATAACCCTGGACCTGAATATTGTTTCATGTTAAACAACCCCAAAGTTGTTTGCTTCAATATTTTCATCCACTTATGAGGTGGAAGGAGTTGTGAATCTCCTGCTGGTTCCTGTCTGCTTCTCCCCTGTCCCTCCCTGCTCTGCTGCCATATAAATTTGTTCTAGATTGTGTGTTCCATGTGAATCTGCCTTACTCCCCTTACCCTTCCCAGTGACAGACATTTTTGGTTCTTCTTGTGCAGTGTCTTGTTTGAAAGCTGTAAACACTTTGGGCTTGCTTAGGAATGTCAGGTGGCTTCCTGATTAATCACCCAACTACTTAATGTTGTTGCTATTTTAATGTTTATAATGCTTTGCTGGAGGCTTAAGTAGTGAATTAAAAAGACTTTTTATGTTGTGTGGTAATGCCTGGGAATGAATTCAGCCACAAGCAGGCAAATTAGTAGGAAATTGTGATTTCTTGCTGTATTTCCTTGTGAACTGTCTTACAGTCCAGAAGCTCCTATTGCTGCTGTAAAATCCTTACATTTTTGCCTTCAAATCCTCCTTAGGGTCTTGGGGCTCAGGAGCAAGGAAACCCAGAACACATCAGGGTTAAGGTGAAAAATGACACACTGGGATTAGGAGCTGCCATCAATCATGAGGTGAGCACTAGACCCAGGGCAGGGAATGGATCCCATTTCAGCACAAGCACAGTTATTTGAATGGAATATTAGTGAAATCTGTTGTCACAGCTGGTGGTAGCATGTACCAAACTGGATTGTTCAGGACTTTGCAAGACAACCTTTTTAATTTCATTTCACTTTGGGGTGACTGTAGGAGCTGTGGTTGCACACCACCTGTGGAGCTTCACCAACAAGGACTGGATATGTCCAAATAATTTACTTCTTAATATCTGTCTTGTAAAACTTGTGTTAGTTCTGAAGACTTGTATTCATGTGGGTGATATTTACAGGACAACTGGATTGCTCATCAGGATGACTTCAACCAGCTTCTGGCTGAGCTGAATAACTGCCATGGACAGGGTGAAACAGGTAGGCTCATGCTTGGCTCAATCAGATGCTGGAAGCTCAGCAGAGTTTCCATTCTGTGTCTTAAAAAAGTTCCTGAGGCCCAGTTTGTGATGCAAGTAATATTTTTGGTAAGGTTGAGAATTCCTTCTTCCCCAAAATCACTGGGAGCCAAAGGATGTGTTGTCATCCTTGACCATGGATTTGTGGATTTCAATGGATCAATTTTGCTCTCAGGACTCAAAAGAAAGGCTTTTTGTTGAGGAAAGAAAACATAAAATGCTCAACCTGTTTATTTCATCCAGGATCACAGTATTTGGGACACCCTCCCTGTGCTGTACCTAGAGGAGCATTTTTTTCTTTATAAAGCACCCAGAATCTGTCTGAAGGCTCACAGCAATCACTCAGCACTGCTATGCTTGGCCTTCCTTTGGCTGCTGAACTGTCACACTTGGCTTCCATGCTCCAGTGGCTTCTTAAATACCTCCTTTTCCTGTCCTTGGAGAGCTGCTCCATAGCTTTTGCTTCAGGGTTCTGCATCTCTGCCCTGAGTGTGGCATAAAGTGATTTTTGTAGCTCTGGTGTTGAGCACACAAGTGGGGAAACTTTCCCAAAAGAGCTATTTTTAAAGTCTTCTGTTTTGGAACAGTTTCTTACAAACTGACCTTGCTTTGTGAAAATGAAGTTAGGAAGTTGTGGTGGGTGTGAGCTTAGAGAAAAGATTGGTTTATCAATGATTTATCATCTCTCATTTAGTTAAAGTCAGTTTAAACTCTAATTTTGTATCTGAACACCTCTGTGGAGTGTAGTTAAACCAGGGGCTCCTGCTTGGGCACAACCTGTCCTTGTGCTGCTGGGGCAGAATTGCCAAATTAGTGAATTCAGCAGCTCTTCATTCATTCATTCCTAACCTTTGAGCACAGAAGAATTTCTAGGAGAGAAAACAAGAAGAACAGGACTAAAATCAGTTAGCAAGGAGATTTTCTAATCCTGGGAGTACTAGGATTAAAATTCTGAGCCCGATGCCTCAAAACACCTTTTTTAACTTGCTGTGCAATTTGTTCTGTGGGGTCATGAGGCCACCCAAGGACTCAGCACTGTCACTCAGCTCCTGGAGAGGCAGGAGAGCATTTCATGGGGAAATTCCAGAAGTTCCTGTCTCCCTTTAGAACTAAATCCTACCCAAGTTGCAACTTGAGCCCTGGGAAGATCAGGGAGGTGTAACTGGTGGGAAACCTGCAGGCTGATGAGAGGAGAGCTGAAATGACTTGCCCAGGGCCACGGTGAGTCAGCAGAGGCAGGTTCAGGGAGCAAGGCTTGGTCCTCAGCTCTGCACTCTTCCCTGGGTCACCTCATGCACAGTGACCCTTGAAAACCCTTATTTCTCCCTGTTTCACTCAGTTCTTTTGGTCCTTTTAGGAGCTAGGACAAGTTTACAATCACTGAGAACAAATTTGGGTGCACCTTGAAAATTCCAGGTCAGAGTCACATTTGGTGATACAGAAAGGCATCGCTCTGAAACTTGTTTTTTTGGCAATTGTTGAAGCTGGCAAAACTCATCCAGAAAAAACTCTGCCTGCAGCTGTGCTGGGGGAGCAAATGTTACATTATTGGCCATCCTCCAGTTTCAAACTGCATTAAAAGTCAGCTGAAAAACTTCATTGTTCTTAAAGAACTGGTGCAGTTGCCAGAGCTGGATTGCAATTAGAGGTTGGAAAGGAAGGGCCCTGTGGGGGTTGATGCCAACATTCAAATACCCTCAGTGGATGCAGCTTTAGGTGTCTTTCCTTTTTTCTCCTGGCTGAGCACCCAGTGAAGGCAGGTTTAGATTAGATTAAATATTAAGAAGAAATTCATCCACTGATGGTGAAGCCCTGAGAAGCTGTGGCTGCCCCTGGATCTCTGGAAATATCCAAGGTCAGGCTGAAGGGGGCTTGGAGCAACCTGGGATAGTGGAAGGTTTGCAACTACATGATCTTTGCCCACCAAAACCATTCTCTAATTCCTGGCTCTTTTCCTGGGATCCTCAGTGATTATGACTATCCCTTTCCTGTGGATAAAAAATGGGAACAACACCTTGGCTGTGCTTTGGCACATCCACCTCGATCACATTTGCTGCAGAAATGCCATTTTGGTGGCTTTATTGCCCCAACTAAATGACTTTAAAAAGCAGATTAATATTGCTGCACTGCTTGCTCAGTTTGTCAGAGATTTTCCAGTCCCTGGAAGACACAGGGATGTGTTTCTCTTTCCCTGCTCAGTGCAAGTGCCAGCACGTTCTGTAGTGAAATTCCTGCCTGCAGGCACCAGGCGGTGCTGCTGCCCCTTTCCCTGGAGGAATATCGTGGAGGAGGAAGGCTCTGTGGAAACTCTTTGCTGTGTAATGCTCCTTTTGCTACCAGGAGATTGGAAACCTCTCAAAGTGCTGCATCTCTTTCAGGATATTTTAGCTGTGATCCTTGCTTTCCCCACAGACCCTGTTTATTGAGGATTTTTTGTTAAAAACTGGGTTTGCTGGTCCTTTCTGTTCCCATTAGTGTGGGAGTGGGAGAGTGGGTCTCAGCCTGCTGGCCCTCAGCTCTCCCACTGCAGGCTGAGGATTTCAGTTCTAGCTCAGGGATTATCAAGTGATACTGCCTATCAAACAGAGAAGTGCTGGAATTCCAGTGTCAGAAAAGCTTGGGCAGCAGAGTTTCCCAGGGTGGGATCCTATAAAAAAGGTGACTCAACTTGGCCCTTGGGGTATGGGTTGATTTTCCTACCCATCCCACAGGGAGGAAAAAAAAACCACCTCACCAGAGTAACCTTCTGTGGAGTTACAGAGCAGACACTGCTGTGGTGCTCTTCAGGACTAGTAAGGCAGTAATTAACTGTACAACAGGTTAGTTCTCTCTGTCTGGCAATGTTTTGTAAATTAACAGGCTCTGTGGCTGCAAAGAGAACATTTGTACCCCAAAAAGAAGCTGGCACAGCACAGGAACGTGATCTCTGTGCTGTTCAATAGTGAGGTTAATCCTTCACGTGGCTTTAACCTGCTCACATCCTGAGTGACTCTGGGGCTGAGCCAGCCCCAGAGACCATTCCCAGGGGACAGTTTAGATGCAGTCCCTCTTCTGGAAGCCTGGAAAATGAGATAATAGGGATGTGGCAATTTGTTCTAGCTGACCTCAGGGACAGAAAAGCTTTGTCACCATTCAGTTTCCTTACACAGATGTATCAGCTTATGTCCAAATAAAGGTATTTTGTGTAGGGTTAGAAATGAAAATCCTGTAGGGGGTGTTCCCCCTTTTTCTTTCTGCTCAATCAGTATTTTATTTCCTACTATTTCTTCATCTTTCTCAGACTCTGGTGCTGGAGATACTCTATGAAGAACAGCACTATTACTATTTTCTTACCACAGAAATGGATTTGCCTTTGACCTGGAGTACCTGTATCTGCCTTTTCAAATTACATTGGATTGGAAATAGGAAAGAAAGGGGATGGGGTAAAAAAATAAAAATCACTAATTGACACATTTCAGACAAAAGTTAGAATGCTTTCTTCAGTAATACTTTATGATACATTGTCGACTGAATTTTGAGAGAGAAAGTTAATTACTTTCAAACATCATTACACTGGTGTTTGAATTTGTTGCTTAAGTGCCTTTAACAGAGCTGGACCATGTTTGCTTGGGGTTTGTTTTTTGTAGAATCCTCTGTGAAAAAGCAGAAAAAGACATTCAGCCTCGAAGAAAAATCCAAATCCTCCAAGAAACGTGTCCATTATATGAAGTTTGCCAAAGGTAAGTGGAGTTTTATTGTTTCATAAGCCTGGCCAAGATTAGGGCAAACCCTGCTCAAGGTGATCTGTTGCCTTGTGGAGTCTAAATTTGGCAAGTAAAACCTGGGGTTAGAAATACCCCCTGCAGCTACTTGCTTAAAGCTCTAATGTGCTGTTCCTCTTTATTTTGGGCAATTTTGGATGGCTGATGTTGGGAATAAAACAGTTCCTTAGTGAAGGAGCTGAATAAAGGAGCAATGAATATTCTGAGTGGGCAGGGCGTGGGCAGGGATGGGAGCAGGAGGCAAAGGTGAGATGGGAGTGTCCTGGGCATCTGCATGGCACTAACCCTGCAATCCCCAGTAACCCCTGCTCAGAGATCATGGGGATGAGATCAGGGATCAGATTAAACCTGCATGAAGGAAGAGGAAAGCCCTCTTACATCCACCAGGTACTTTATGGAATAAATTAGGGCAGCCAGAAAAACTCTGTCAAGAACTTGTAGAGTTTAGTAATTTCTTTAGTAATTTCCTTGTTTCTTAGAGCGATGACATTTTTTCAGTCAGCTCAGGATCTGGCCCTTGACAGTTGTGCAGTCCTTTCCCTTTTGCCCTGCTCCCCTTTGACATGGTGTGTGTGCCCGTTTCAGGGCATGGATAGGATCAGTTTCCACTAATGGTTGATTTATTAAACTGAAAGCTCTGTGTAATGTTTTCTGACAGCAAATACCTCTGCTAAAACAGAGCTAATTGATACCTGAATGGAGGCCAGATTTTCCTGTCAGGCTTTGGGATTTTTGGTGAAATAATTCAACCTTGAAGTCCGAGCTGTTAACATGAACCTGCCACTTTATGACATTAAACAATTAAATTGGTTCAGGTCTTGCAAGTACAGAGGCCATGGCCTGTTTGAGCAAAGAGGATTTATTTTGATATGGATTTAACCTTTTACTAAATATAGAGGAAAAAAAGAAGTGTCTTTTGAGCATGTAAAATACAGCTCAAGGCTTTCATATTCACAGTACCCCCGATTTGTTTGGTCACGTTTCCACAAGGCAGCCCCTCATTTGCTTGTACCCTCTGTGGCCTGACACAGGGAAATTGTCCTTTTTCAGGGAAAGAGGAAAAGTTATTTGAGAAAGGCTCATGTTGTCGTGGCCCTTGGTGTTGAAGTCCAGTCGTGCTTCCTTTCAGACTAAACAAGACAGGCTCACACAAAAGCGGGAGAAGGGAACAGCGACGGCACCGAACGCGGCTTCCGCTGCCGGCGCTGGTTTGGAGCCTCGCTGCTGCAGGAACAGCCACCCCTGGATCTGGGAAATACACCCCAGCCTCACATTAAACACTCATTTCAGCTGCTTTTCTAGTAGCTGCTCCCCTGTGATGCAGCAGGAGGTTGGGGCTGTCAGCTGAGTTGGTTTTCTGTTAGAGGAAAAAGAGGGGATTCATCCAGGGGGAGGCACGGAAAGGAAGCATGGTCTGAAAATGGGAGCAGGAGGATTTCAGGTGTCACATTCCAAACCTTGGCCAAGAGAAAGCTGAAAACAGCCCCAGTCTCTTCCAGCTTGCTTGGACAAGGCCATTTAGAGGTGGTGCAGGGAGGCAGCAGGAAGCTGGGGAACACTTGCTCCTCTAGGCTGATGTGTTTCTTTACCCTCCAGGGGCAGTTAAGTATCCCAGGAAAAAGAAGAAGTCAGATTTGAGTGGGTTTTTTTTTGTTTTGGATTTGTTTGGCCATTACAAGATTCATTTTGAGGTCACTGATTTTGGAATCAGCAAATCAAGTGATTGAGACCCCAGCAGAGTCTTTAACAAATTGACCTGCCTGGGTTAATTTTGTTTCTTTAACTTTTGCTGATCTTTTCCAAAAGAATTTTCTGACAGAGAGAGTCAACAACTCAACAACTCCTGTGCTGTGAAATTGTTTAAACCTTTGCCTGTATCTCTGAATATCACATCAGACCCTTCTGCTTCCCTCTCTTGCTCCATGTCTGATATCCAGCTCACCACACAACAATCAGATGGGAATAATGGCCCTCCTGAAAATCTTTGCTTCACCCTTGAAATGGTTTTCAGTTGGGATAACCCAGTGTGTGGCAGAGGTGGAGATTTTGCTTTTCAGAAGCAACATCAGAAATCAGAGCAAAGTCCCCACTGAGTAAAAATGGATTTTTCTTTTTCATTGTGTGGAGGAGCTGTAACTCCCTGTCAGAAATGGGGAAGTCTTGTGAGAATCCAAAGATCCAGATGCATACACACATTTCCTCTTGTGTACCTTCATCTAGTGGCTTTAGCATAGAACCACAGCATGGTTGGGTTTGAAGGGACCTAAAAGTTCATCTCATTCCAACCCCCTGCCTTGGACACCTTCCACTATCCCAGGCTGCTCCAAGCCCCATCCAACCTGGACTTCTTGGTTTTTGTTTATCTCCAAGAGCAATTCCTCTCTGTTCCCAAGATGCATTCTCAGATGTGAAGGTTTTGGGGTTTTTCCCTCTCTTTTACCCCTTCCAGGTAAGGATCTCTCATCACGCACTGAACAGGACCTGTCCTGCATTTTTGGGAGAAGACAGAAGAGTGCCAAGACCCAGGTAAAGAAGAATCTTTTCTCTTGTTTCCTTGTTAATTATCCCTTATAACAAAATATCCAAATATCTTCTGCCAATATGTTTTTTCTACTTGAAGTGCTGTGCTTGAACTGTGAGGAAATAAGAGTGAATTTAATCCCTGTTTTTGTGGATTGTTGAGGGAACTCCAGTACTTTAATTTATTGTAGGAAATGTACATCACAAAGAAAAATTTTGCTTGACCTGAAAGGTCAAAGGTTGGACTCGATGCTCTCAAAGGTCTTTTCCAACCTAATTGATTCTGTGAAAGATCCATGAATATCCAAAATAAAACGAGACATTTGGTAGCAACTGGGCAATCTCCACAAACTGCCCTCGTTTTCACAAAAAATGGGAAAGGCTGAGCAGCTGCAAAAGATTTCAGAGGTGACCTGAACAGTGATAAATATTTGATGAGAAGACCTTTCCCCTGACTTTGTGTAATGACATCCAGGTTTGGACCAGCTTTTATTTTATTTATGTGTTCATTAGCATTTTGCACTTGTAGAGCACAGACCATCTCTATCAGTGGATAAAATAACTGTGACATGACCAACATACCCAGAAAAATGGTTCGGAAAAAATAACATCTGGAAAAACACAAATGAATATTTTGCAGGAATTGCCCTGTTGGCTCAAAGTTCTTGGAAATCTCTGGTTTGAAGGGAAGGATGGGGCTTGAAATGGAATGGAAATTTTTGGAATACTGTGTAGTGTTTGATACCTTGCTCCTTGTGATCTTGGAAGTTGTGGAACTTCACTGCAGGTCACTGGGAGCTGAAATAAGGATTTGGGAACTTCCAGACTGTGGGTAAACTTGAATCAGGGAGGCCTTTTGGTTCTGATCACCTAAATATGCCCTGGATCTTCTCCTTGGCTCCCTTGCTGTCAGATCAATGGGAGGCAGGACAAACTGGGATTTAAAGCAGCTCAGCACTGCTAGAGTTGAGGGAGCAGATTTTGCCCACTCATGAGCTGTCTCAAGTAGTTGGTACTGTTTTCTCTCTATGTTCTACATCTTTTGAACTTCAGAGTTGGAAAGTTGCTTCTCCTGGGACTTTTTCCTGCAGGACATTTGCTCTTTTGTGGATAAACACTGCAGATCACAAGGATTTTATGAAGGGTGTCTAAGTTGGTGCATGTTTTTGCCAATCCCTTGATAGATGCAGTAGTTGGCTGATGGCTACTGTGCAGATTTCCTGAAATGGTTCAAACTTCTGGCAGAAAGTCCCAGACTGTTCCCTCCTAAGCACCCAAATTTCCACATGCAAATCCAGGCAGGTTTTGGAGCTGCATTGTTGTCTTCTGGCTGCTGCTGAGCAGCCACAGGGGGAGGAAGCCAGAGGCAGCACAATTGCTTCCCCCAGCTCCCCCTTCTCCTCCTCTTCATGGATCAGAGATCTGTGGAGTTTGCACAGAACAGAAGTGCATTGCTCAGGCCCTCCAGCTCTGAGCAGTTTCATTGCACTGCACCCATGAACTCTTATGATCCCTTTCCATCATGTCCCAGAGCCTGGTCCTTAAGGTGGCACCAAGGGAAGGACAGGAATTCTCTGTGTTTGCCTTCTGGTTTGAAATCCCAGAGCTCTGGGCATTTCCCTGCTGTGGCACAGGGCTCACTGCAGGAGCAGGAAGGTGCTGCCATTCTCCTGGAGCTGAGTTGTTCCTACATGGAGATGAGGAAGGAAGGGCCCTGGTGTCCAGCAGAGCCCTGGTAGTTTGTGGTAGCTCCAGTTCCCTTCAGATTCCTGCTCCTACAACCTGGGCTTCCACAAAGGACTTCCACACTTCCATAGGAGCCAGAGCTGCTCCTATCCATGAATCTGATTGCAGGTTCCCAGCTGGGGGTGCAGTGGAGATGTGTCCTGGTTTGAAGGACAGGTGTCTGCCAATAAAGGCAGGAGCTTCTCTTTGAAATGGAGAATGTAAACCCCCTCCCTCCAAATTATTATTGCACTTTTGAAATTAAGGGGCTCTCAGACAAAGATATGGGGATTAGAAATAACAGTTCTTTACTAGGAAAATTAAAATAGAAATGCAGTATTACACAGAACAATCCCAAAGCACTGCCAGAGTCAGAATCCAAGCTGACACCCGTCAGTCAGTCAGGGTGTTGGCAGCAGTGCCATTCCATGGTGGCTGCATCCTCCTGCAGTGGCAGATGTGGTTCAGCTGGAGCAGTGCTCCTGGAGAAGGTGCAGTTTTCCTCTGAAGGTCCAGGGATGATGTGGAAAGGTCCAGTTTTCCTCTGGGATCCAGTGGAAAAGGCTGCTCTGGTGTTCCAAATGTCAGTTTTTATCTGGGTAGGAAAGGCTTGGCTCCTCCCCCTGGCTGGAGCATCTCCCATGGGATGATGGAATTTTATCAGCCATGCCCTGGGACTCAATGGCCATGAACAGGAGAGATCTCCTGGAGGGAGGATGGGCTGTGGGAAAGATAAAGATGATTGTCCCAGCTGGTTTAAAGCTGGCCCATGAGCAGATAATGTGTGCCAGGAGATCAGGGTCACTGCCCACCTGGTTTAACAGATGGGCACAGAACACACATTGCTGGCCACACCAACCCAACACAAGATGATACATGGAGGTACCTCCCTTGATCCTGGAAAGCTGGAGCAGTGGCCCACAGGAATCTCATGGATTTAAAAACACCAACTGCTGGTGCTGCATCTGGATCAGGGCAACCCCCAGGATCGATCCAATCTGGGGATGAAGGGATGGAGCAGCCCTGGGAGAAGGACTTGGGAGTGCTGGTGTGTGAAAGCTGGACATGACTCAGGCCAGAAACCCCTGGAGCTGCTGAAGAGAGTCCAGAGGAGGCACCAGGATGATCAGAGGGATGGAGCAGCTGGTTTAACAGATGGGCACAGAACACACATTGCTGGCCACACCAACCCAACACAAGATGATACATGGAGGTACCTCCCTTGATCCTGTGGCCCACAGGAATCTCATGGATTTAAAAACACCAACTGCTGGTGCTGCATCTGGATCAGGGCAACCCCCAGGATCGATCCAATCTGGGGATGAAGGGATGGAGCAGCCCTGGGAGAAGGACTTGGGAGTGCTGGTGTGTGAAAGCTGGACATGACTCAGGCCAGAAACCCCTGGAGCTGCTGAAGAGAGTCCAGAGGAGGCACCAGGATGATCAGAGTGATGGAGCAGCTCTGCTGGGAGGAAAGACTGAGGGACTTTGGATTGTTCAGCCTGGAGAACAGAAGCTTTGGGGTGACCTAATTGTGGCCTCCCAGAACCTAAAGGGAGCTACAAGAAAGATACAGAGAGACCATTTACAAAAACCTGGAGGAACAGGACACAGGGAATGACTTCAAACTTACAGAAGACAGAGTTAGATGGGATATTGGGGAAAAATTGTTCCCTGGGAGGGTGGGCAGGCCCTGGCACAGGGTGCCCAGAGAAGCTGTGGCTGCCCCTGGATCCCTGGAAGTGTCCAAGGCCAGGTTGGATGGGTTTGGAGCAATCTGGGACAGTGGAAGGTGTCCCTGCCATGGCATGGATGAATGATCTCTTAAGATCCCTTCTAACCCAACCCATTCCATGATTTTATAACTTGAAGTCATATCTGAGACTCTTTCTGAGGTATCATCTCCCTCCTGTTCTCAGAGATGCAGTTTGAGAAGCATTCAGCACACATTTGATGTGCACTGAGTGACCCAAACAGAGTTACCATTCTACTCTTGATCTTTTGACAAAGATTTTCAGCTTAATTCTTTTTCCCCTATGCCATGATCTTCCCCACAGTGAAATACAACACCCTATTTCTATTTGTTTCAGTCTGGGATCAGAAAAACTTGGGTGTAACTTCATGGGAAGATGCAGGAACTGCTTTCACAGAATCACAGAATTGCTGAGATTGGAGGAGACCTGGAGGTTTCCAGAGGAGTCACCTTGCTCAGATCAGGGTCAGCTATGGCAGCTTCTTCAGGAGTTTGTCCAGAGTTTTGATTATGAGCCTTCCCTAAAGCCTCCAGTTCAAGCCCATGAGAAAATTTCAGTGAGTGGATAAAAGAGATCTTAAAGGGCAGAAAAGATCACAAAATCGTGGAATTATTAAGGCTGGGAAAGACCTTTACAATCCTCAGCTCCAAGCCTGTTCAGCACTAAACCATGTCCTCAGGTGCTATAGCCATGTGTTTCTTGAACAGTTCCAGGGAAGGTGACTCCTCCACTTCCCTGAGCAGCCTGTTCCCGTGCTAGACAATGAAGAAATTTTTTCTAAATCCAGTCTAAACCTCCCCCCTGTTGCACTAGATTTGGCTGGTTGGTTGGCTGGTGTCACACCAAACTGCCTTTAGAGGTTAGGAAAAGAAGAAAAAAGAAAAACACAGGGAATTCCATCTGTGCTTATGCTCCAAGGAGAATTAGTAGAACAACTCAAGACTCAGTGATGGTCTCTGGACCAGCAAGATAATCCTGGCTCTTCTGAAGTGTTTGTCAAGAAATAAAAAAAAAAATCTATCACCCCTGAACTGCTGCAGTGATAAACATGGTCTAAACTGGTCCAGTCAGTCCTGTCCACTCCTTTCCTGTGTGCTCATTGGCAATCATTCTATGATTTTGGCTGTGCAGGTAGTCTTTGGCAGGAGATGCTCTCTGTGAGCTCAATCTCAGCTCTCTTAACTGGGGCTGATCTCAGATTCCCTTTTTAACTGTCTCAGTGGCCAAGGATTGGTCTGGTAATGGATCCTTTCTCTTGTTCCCCACCAGCTCTGCAGCAGTAAGTGGGGAATGTTGAAACTTGGATTATCTACCTTATCAAAGGAAGAGGGAGTTGACCAGAGGACTGTAAAGATTGCAAAAGAGGGGAATTGCAAAGGATGTGGAAGGAAATGCTGTTTGCCCCTGAGGGTCAAAAGGAGTTTCTCTAGAAGTAATAAAACTACAGTGCTGCTGTTTTGAATGTTCAACATAATTGTCCTTTTTTAAAATTATTTTTGATAAATCATATGTCCAACTCAAACCTCCTTAATAAACTGCACAGGGACCTTTGTTTAAAACAAAACAAAAAAAAATACAAGTGAAAAAAACGAGGTGGGGAAGAAAACAATGGCTGGGCTTCAGAGTGGACCTAAATTGAAAACGTCTGCAGTTTTTCCCAGGGAGAGCAAGTGATCGAAAATATTGAATTGTAATTATGATGCTCTCTGGAGACCTGCAGTGAGGACCTGTTTTGCAGGGTAAGATCTGCCAGACTTGTTTTTTGCCCCCCACTTTTCCCTGTGATTTTTCTCACTTGCTTAGGAACACTGGGAGCTGGGGAGACAGAAAAACAAATTCCATTAGTTCCTATCTGGTTGAACTTCCTGGAACCCCCACTATTTTTTTTGCTTCTCAGAATTTCCTTCCTCCATCCAGCTGTGTTTCCTGATGGAGCCTTATCACTGGAGAAAATGCTCCTGAGCGAGGCTGAGGATTTGGGAATGAGTTGCAGACTGTCCCAACTTGGTTGCTGAACAACATAATTCTGGCACTGATTTTGCTCTGGGGGCTGGGGTGGGGGGAGCAGCTCTGATTTGCTCAAACCCCTGTTGGAGATGCATAAAAACCTGAGTGTTTTGCATCCATCTCACATGCATGGCTCAGGCAGTTCCATGAGTAATCTGCTTCCTCCAAGTTTGTGTAACTTGGATGTAAAGCTGCCTAAGTTCCCCTGAGCCACCCAATCCAAGTAGCCTGAGAGTCTCAGGCTTGCAGTGATTTCTTCCTTGTTAGGCATTAGAAATGGAACTGTCCACCCCTGGTGCTTTTTCACTTTCCTTTTTTTTTTTTTTTTGTTTTGTTTTTTAATCAGGAAATTGTCTTCTGACACATTTTGCAGAACTTCCTCAACTGATTTATATTTCCCAGCACTTATCAGAAAAGCATGTTGGCTAATCTTAAGGGACATAGCTGAAAATCCATTAAAGTCTGGCTTTGCCATGAGCTCCCTGAAGTTATGGGTGAACTGATACCATTCCCTGCACCTCGAATTTATCTCTGCAAAATACCAATCATGATCTTGGTCTTTGTGGGGTTTCACAGTTGTGATTTTTAGGCAAGTTGCAAGTTTAATCTTAGGGTTTTTGGTTTTTTTTTTACCTGTGTCCAAATTTGTTGCAGGGTTAACACATGAATTAATTTGCTGCTCCCTTTTTTGGCAATGCCAAGGAAGCAAAAAAAAAAAAAACCTGCAGAAGAGAAAAATGAGTTACAAATTAACACAGATTTTTCACCGTTCTGCTTTGGAGACCACAGTTAGCATGAGGTATTTGGGACTGAGAAGCAGAACTGAAAAAAAAAAAAAAAAAAGACATCATAAACCTGGAAAGAGTCCAAAAGGATTTAGTAAAATGGGAGACAAGGTTAGAGGGCATGTCCTAGAAGGAGAGAGTGGAGGAACTGCATACGTTCATCTCAGAAAAGAGGCAGAAAAAAGATGACCTCTCTGCCTATAAATATCTGGGGGTCATGGGGAGGGAGGAGCAGAGGAAGGGAAGGGACAGTAATCAGAGTAGGCAAAAGCCAGGAATGGGACTGGGGGGTGAGAACTTCAATTAGAAAAAGGAAGACACAGACTTACTCTTCAGCAGGTTTCCTCACAGTGATGTCAGCAGGGCACTGGAGGAGTCTCCTGAGGGAAATCCCAGCTCCTCAGTGAGTGATGCCAAGAAAAAAGATGAATTTAACACTTTTAGACCTGTTGGGATGGGCAGAGATGCATCAGTTTGAATCAAACATCTCCCAGAAGCCATTCTGTGAGCAGCTCCAGGACTGAAGTTGGATTCAGTGGTTGTGTTGGGTTCTGTGTGCCTGAAGGAGATGAGCTCATGCTGGAATCCCTGTCCTTGTGGATCTGTTGGCCTTCCCTGTTCAGTCATGAAATATTTTAGAGTTTTAATATCTTTGAAATCCCTGCTGCTTCGACTGGCATGTTTTACTTGCTTCAGAATTTTGGTCTCAAGTGGTAGGACAAGGGGGAGTGGTCTTGAGATGAGGCAAGGGAGGTTCAGATGAGATGTGAGGAAAAAATTGTTCCCTGTGAGGATGGGGAGTACCTGGCACAGGGTGCCCAGAGAAGCTGTGGCTGCCCCTGGATCCCTGGAAGTGTCCAAAGCCAGGCTGGACAGGGCTTGGAGCAGCCTGGGATAGTGGAAAGTGTCCCTGCCCATGGAAAAGGAATGGGATGAGCTTTAAGGTCCCTCATAATCCAAACCATTCTGTGATTGTTATCAAGGGATTTTTACAGCCTCTGTTGTACTGCAGCAACTTCTTCAGCCTCTCCAGTTCTGCTCTGCACCCCACCATGGACTCTTAACAGCCCAAAGGGTCAAAAAGAAGAGAAAAAAAAACCAACCCAAAATCAGAGTCTGCCAGCAGTGAGCAGTGCCAGGCCTTTGCCTGCACCTGAGGAGCAACCAGGACAGGCTGGTGACACAAAATCACAAGGAGGACAACAGGACAGTACAGCTGAAGGGCTAAATGACAGAACCACAGAATGGTTTGGGTTGGATGGAGCCTTAAAGCTCATCCAGTTCCAGCTGCAAATCTGGCAGCACAGACCCATGGAAAGCAGATTCAAAGCCCTGTTGCTTTCAGCTGGTAACTTGCAACATCCTAGCAAGTCAGAAAATTAATTAGGCTCAAGATGCTAATTTGGGCCATAGATTTAATATTTCTCCATGCAGAAGAGATTGTTTCAGGAACACCAGGAAGAATTTCTTTTCACCCAGCATTCTAGTTGTGCTTTTGATTAAAAAAAAAGAGAAAGACCAAAGTATTGATGTTGTGTTGCCTTATTCTATAAGCACCTTGTTAATCAACTGGAGGATAAATTATTGCTGTTCAGATATCAGGAGAGAGAGAGAGGAGGAGATATCTCCCAATCTGGAATTAAAGGTGCTTTTTCTTCCTCTCTTCATTGGAGAAGTCTTGCCTCCACATTTGTTCCTTGGGGGGGTTGTTAAGGAACAGAAACAAAACTGGGGGGGAGCTCTTTTTGATTTATCTTCTCTCCTTCCCTTTTGGTCACTTCCAGAGGCTTAAAGAGCCGAGTTGGCTTTAATGTGTTACCATTAGAGACCAGGCATTAGCTGGAATAACCCATCCTGCCTCACAGTGAAAAATATCCCTTGATTGGATAATTAATCAGTCAAAGGGGAATGACATGGCCCTCGGCTTGAGGGACTCTGCTGCACAGGTAAACAGGTCATTGATAAATGGTTTACCCACAAATTCATATATCAAGAAAACTTAGTCATTTTTTAACTACACTTGGTGTGAAAGCTGTGCTGTGTTTTTTGGAGGTGGGTTTTTGCTGCCTTTGCTTTTTTTTTGCATCGTGGAAGCTTTTAGGCTGTGGAAGTTGGTAAGAGGAAAAGGCCAATCAGGACTTTGTCACGATTGGAGTTCTTCTGTTTTCAGCATTGGAAGAAAAAAAAAAAAAACCTCAAGAATTTTTTTCCTTTCTCAAAAAGAGGAAATCATTGACATGGCTTTGTGTTGAGATTGAGTGGGTCTGAAATCAGGATGGCTCAGTTGCTTTTGTCATTTAAATATCCTGAGGCTGCTCAGTTGGTCATTCCAGTCCTCAGGCACTGCATGGACAAAAAATAAAATAGATCCATAAATGGGTCTGATGAAATAATTGGGGAAAATCTATGGTGAAAGAGGCAGGTCTGTGTTGGTAAAAGGCTTTAACTGACCTGATTTCCCATTGGATTTTGAAATTTCTGTGCTGGACGTTGTCATCTCTATATTTTATAACATCTTGCCCTGCAAAGGTGTTTCTCTAGTGGGATTCTTCACTGAGATTTAAAGAAAAAAAGAGGGAAAAAAAAAAAGAAAATGAAAATGGGAGGAAGAAAATCCAGCTCTAAATTAAATTGCATAAAAATGTGATCTAGAAGTACTTTTATCCATGGGGTAAATAGGGTTAAAGCAGTGGAATCATGTAGAGGACCACAAAACAATGTTTGGCATAGCTGCTTAATTGGGTGCTCAAAGCAAATCCTAATTGTGCTTTTTTTTTTTTTTTTTGCAATTGTCTTTTTTTCTATTTTTTTTTCTTTTAAAACTGTGTATTATGTGAGAAAGTAACACACCAGTATCTAAGAATATGGGTTTGGCTTCTAGGGTACAAACCTCACCTTATTTTTGTGCTATGTAACTCCTTCCTCCTAAGCAGCCCTTACCATGGGCCTGAGCTTTATAGACCAGCCTTGTTTTGTTTTTCCTTTTAAAAATATTTGTCTGATCAAAAAGCTTTCCTTAAAAAAAAAAAAAATTGCAGTGCAGCAGTTCAAAACAAGGAAAAGTACCTTTTTTTTGATCCTATCATAACAGGATTTGTACATGGAAGTGTGAACTAAGCAGGTGGTTTCCTGTTGATTTTTAAGCCAGGTGGGCAAGTTCTTGATGATGAGTTGGTCTCCCTCCCTGCCCTGCTTTCCCTGGGGCAGGAATTTGCTTATTCCTGTGTCTGGAGGAGTGGGATTTGGGCTGCTGGAGGAATGAGAGGGAAGCAGCAGCTTGGTGTCTCTCAGAAATCAGGGATTAGGATATATTTTATTACCTCCAAAGTGGTACCTGGATCTGCTCAAGCAGCCTGCAAGGACTGGGTGTTCTCAGCAATCTGATTTTTGCTGACTTTATTGTGTCATTAAAGGGTGTCTAACCTTCCTCCAAGGGTGTCTTCTGATTTTTGGCTCATCAAACTGGTTGTGAAACTGCTGCTTGGTTCAGATGGGTTAAACAAACCAGAAGCTAGAGCAAAAGAAATGATTCAGCCTGAGAAAGTGCTTAAAATCTAAAGAAACAAGCTTTTCCACTTCCAATCCAGTATTTCAGCTTCTCTGCTGGATCTTTCTTTCTTTAGCTGTGAATATTTGCTTTTTTAACTCTCCAGTCAGGAGAAATATCTGGTGCTGGAGAGTGACTTGGTGGTAAAGTTCCCCACCAGTGTCCAAACTGGTTCCTCCTCTCTCTGAGCTCCCTCCAGCTCACTGGCATGTTTGCAAACGTGGCCATTTGAATTTAGTTGGGGCTTATTTGAATTTTCCCAAGGTTAAGACACGGTTAAGAAATCCAGTGTCTGTTTTTCACTACATCTGGAGCCTCCCTCTGCAAACCACCATCAATCCCAGCATGCTTCCTTTGAATAATTATGGTGTTGCCATAGGGAGAGGGAGAATTGTGACAAAAGTGCTGATTAATGTCACTAATTTGACCATCTGTTAATAACTGTGCATATCCCTCAGCTAAGGAAAGAGGAAGAGGATGATGGGGAAGACAAATGGTGCAGAGAAGAGAAGGATGCAGGGAGAGCTCAGAGCCCCTTGCAGAACCTAAAGGGGCTCCAGGAGAGCTGGAGAGGGACTGGGGACAAGGGATGGAGGGACAGGACACAGGGAATGGCTCCCACTGCCAGAGGGCAGGGATGGGTGGGATATTGGGAAGGAATTTTTGGCTGGGAGAGTGGGGAAACCCTGGCAGAGGTTTCCCAGAGAAGCTGTGGCTGCCCCTGGATCCCTGGAAGTGTCCAAGGCCAGGCTGGACGGGGCTTGGAGCAGCCTGGGATAGTGGGAGGTGTCCCTGCCCATGGCAGGGGCTGGAACTGGATGGGATTTAAGGTCCTTTCCCACCCAGCCCATTCCATGATAACAACTGAAATCAGCCACAGAAAAGGCAACCAAGGGGAACTCAAGAGTTTTGCTGACTTGGACAGAATTTGGATACTCTGCTGGACAGATTACAAAATTTCCATGCACACAGCAGGGTCTGAAGTCTTCCCTGCACTGGATTAAGGGGTGTGAATCCATCTGTGGTGTGTAGTTTGTCCCTTCTCTCCTTGGGGACAGTTGGTTGTGCTCTCAGATGTTTGGATTTGCAGACTCACAGGAGGAGAGGCTAGAGTTTTGGTCAGGAGCAGGAGGTGCACCTGTCTGTGGTCATTAATTCCATAAATTTTGGGTTGTAGCCTGGGATGGGCCTCCAGATGGTTCTGCCTCAAAGATCCTGGTGGAGAGTTCTGGAGTCCCTCAGGATGCAGAATTTCCTCCAGGGTGGTTTGGTGGCCACCTTGCAACTACCTCAGCTGGAGTTAAAAACCAACATTTTGGATAAACTTTCAGCTCCTACAAAAAGTCAGTTTTGAGGATGATTTCACCATGGATAGTAGAGTGGACAGAGGGTGAGAAGTGTGCCTGTCCACAGCATTCAATTTTTAATTCTTTATTTGCTGGGATTTGTATTAAACTTGCTCTGTTTCACCAGGAGCTGACTCTTTCCAGGTGCTGGGAAGTGTTTTTGACAGCAGAATCCAACCCAGCTCAGGGTAACACTGATCCTGTGTCACCTGTGTGGTACAAGTTGTTTTTTAACAAATGAAGGGAAGATCAAAAATATTGCATGCCCTAAAATCCTGTTTTCCAGAATATTGAAGAATTTAAATGTCACTCAGTGCTTCAATACTTGAAAGAAAATTATTTATTCTCAATACTTTTTTACAAAGAAATATCTAAGCTTGGGAGCAGAAGAAAGTTTCTGTAGTACAAGGTAGTCAAAGGCTAATGCTAATTAGGAAATGTTTTCTAGTTCACAGAAAATGCAATTTATTTTTCTTAAAATTTCTAAAAATAAATTTTAATTTCAAATTGTCAGCTTGTGTATTTTGCAGTGAATATTTGCAGTTAGAAAAATAGTAATTGCTACAAAAATCTTGTGGTCAAGTACAAGCTTGAAGGTGTGTTTTTATTATTCATTAAACCACTATATCTCATAATAGAGTAAAAACCTTAGATGAAAAAATAAAGCAATTTTGTTATTTCAGGAAGCCCTTTATTTATGTATTTATTCTTTGATGTCTCATAATATTGATATGGGGTTTATATTTAGTGGAGAAAAAGAGGAACCGTTCAAGTAAATAAGCAGAAAGTTTTTGTTGGTTCTCTCCAAATCTCATCTACTGCTTAAACTCTTTAAAATATTGAAAAAGCACCAGACACTTCAAGTGCCTGGAAAAGTTCTCAGGTTTAGTGAAATATTTGTAAAGTCCTTTGGCTATCAGTGGATGTGGAATTTCTCTTCAAGTACTAATGGTTTAAGCCACTAAGAGATTTGATATGAAATATGTCAGAGACAAAATCCCAAATTCTGTCTTGATGCATTTTGGGGACAGCTGACTTTCCATATCCCTGCTGTTACATCCAAGCAAAAGCTGTTTCCTCCAACAATTCCCAAATTATTTTAGAACTTCAGGTCTTTATTGACTTGCCTGGCTCAGCTCATGCCAGTATCAGTTCCTTAATCAGTTTGTAAACACCACATTTAGCTCGGTGGATTATTAAGTTTACTAAATATTTCTCTTTTGCAAGGACTCAGTCTGTGCACTGATAGCACCAGTTCAAAACTTCCAGTTCCATGAAGGCCACCATAATATATAAATTATATAAATCGTATAAAAACCTCCTGATGCTGCTCAGCTCCAATCTGGGACAGTGATATAACAAAGCTCTCAAATTGCTTCCCCCTAAAAATGTTTCTCCTCCTGACTTAAAGACTGAATGTTCTGTGGGGAGCAATTCAGCCTTGGCCAAAATGACCTAAATTCAGCCTTTTAATATCTGTGTGTGTGTGCTGATGCTGGGAGCTTAAGCATTCATTTACATTTCATCTTAAGAGCAGTGAGAGTGCTGGGCCAAGCTTTGAGGTGATGAGAGAAAATTGGGTAATCCTACACGTCAGCAAGCGGCTGGAAGAGGAAGTTTTTTGTTGGAACTTGCACACTGAGAAGGCACAATGTCCCTATTTTAACTTCTGCCTTTCTGAGCCTCCTATTAATCACTGCTTTTGAGCTCCTCTCTCCCAGCCCCTCTGGATTTGGAGGGTGGGATTTGTCTGTAGTGGATCTCAGGAATTTGGCTCAGGTTTTAGTCAGGGCTCTCTGGTGCCCTTCACCACCTGCTGTGCAGCCTGGGGTCACATCTGCATCCCAATTTCCCAACCACTAAACTCATTGATTTGCAGTTGATTAATGCAAAATACAAATTGATTCACAAGTGCCATGCAAGTGGTATCAGCCTAAGTCGTGTTGTGTGTGGTTCTTCATGAAGTGCATTGAAATGCTGAGATGATAATTGAGAATTTTGAAGGTCAGAGTGTGCCACCCGGGTTTCTCCCAATGGTTATTTCTGGAAAAGCTGTTGGAAGTGTTCTGTGTGTGCTTCCCTGTTTACCTTTTGAACTTTCCAGCCACGGTGCCCATATTGTGGTTTTAAGACATTGCAACTTTAATTAAACTTCCAGAGAGTCCTGGAGCGTGACTGTCTCCAGCTTTCCTGCAATCCCTGCAGAAGCAGGGGCTGGTTACATAAAATGGGGATGGGAGAGGGGCGCTGTGCCCCAGAGCATCCCCCGGGGCACGGCTGCGGGTGGGGCCGTGTAACCTTGGAATTTGTGCATCTTGGGAAGCTGAGGCCAGGTGAGAAGTGCAGGAGTCTCTCACCTGCAGGAGTGTTTGTGTAAGTGGAGCAGCAGCCCTTGTTTTGACAGCCAGGACTTCATGTATCCCTTGTGCTGCCGATTCCCTGCCCTCCTCTCATTCCAGCAATCCCCCTCTGCCCTTCCCCCTGGAGCACTGCAGGTTTGGGGTTTTTTATCCACAACTGCGGGCTCAGTTTTTTTTTCCCCCCTTTTTTTTTTTTTAATAAGCCTGGTGTTTGTCAGTTACCAAATGGCAAAGGAATGCTGTGTGTAGCAACTGGGATGGATGTGGTCCAAAGGCAGGGAGCGTGGCCCGTTCCTCTTTCCGGCGCTGTCGTAGGGAAATGGGTGTCGCCAGCACGCCCAGCGGCACAGCCCTCGCTCCGAGCTCAGCCCGGCTGGGGCTTCTGATCCCAGCACTCGCTCCTGGAAAACACAGCTCTGTCACTCCTGGCAACTGGCTGTACAAAAACACTGATAACAATAAAGGGCTCCCTGCCCAGTCCAGGCTTGCTTTCTGGGAAGATGCTGCCCCTCTGCTTTAACGCACACTGGGCCCTTCTGCTCCCAAATTCTGTGTCTGCACAGACCTAAAGCCTCACAGGACTGTGGCAGATCCTCTTCCAATCACAGAATTTTGAGTCTTGAAACTCTTTTCTTTACTGTATCAGCAGAGCAAAATACCCTTCACCTTCACAGAGTGGCTGGAGGGGTGGGAACTGCTCACACTCTCAGGGCATCTGTGGATCTGTTAGAATGTTAGAATCACAAGGATGCTCCAAGGGCTGGAGCCAGGCTGAGAGAGTTGGGGGTGTTCACCTGGAGATTCCTTCTCAGAGGAAGCTTGGGAAGTAGGAAAAGTTATCTCAAGTTCATGTCAGGCAACAAGAGATTAGAATTTTGCCATGACATCTGTAAAGCACTTTTCATACTTCATTTTCCAAGAAGTTTTTATGGTTAAAAGTTTTGGACTGAAAGCTCCAAAACGCTTTTGTCCTAATTAGTAACCAGTTTTTCTGGAACCTGGATTGTCAGGCTGGTGGGAGAATTCTCTGTTTTCCTGGGTCTGAAAGAAAGAAAAGCTGAGATTGTACCCAAGGGGGAGTTGTGGGTTTGACACCACTTAAGGGCCCTGACACAAAACCACCTTCAGGATATCATGCAGGAGGCACCCACCAGGCTTCTTGTTTTGTCCTTCAGCATATCTTGTTACTGTGGAGATTTGCTTGAATCCATCAGGATTCAAGGCAACGTTCTCCAATTGTTTCAGAGTTAAGCTAAATGCCTGAAGGAGAGGGAGATTAATCCCAGCTGAGAGGTTAAATATAGTGATGTAACATCTAAGAAGTAGGGGAAGAGAAAAGCTGCAGTGAAGGGCCATTTAACCTGCTTAAGGTGTGAGCTGTGCACTTGAGGGTCACCTCTCTCCATTGCATATGAAGATTTGAGACTCTGGATGTAAAGCTGCCACTAAATATTAAATATTTGTTTTGAGCTTTAGGTACAAAGCTCTTGGTTTATAATCATATATTGCAAATATATTAAAGCTTTATATTGTTTTCCTTTCCACATAGATGCTTTTGACAGTTTCTGTCTTGTATTTTTCGCAGAACGGAATTACAGAATGGTTTGGGTTGGAAGGGACCTTAAAAATCATCTCATTCCAACCCCCTGCCATGGGCAGGGACTCACATTTTTGGTGCTGCTAAAAGAATTCAGTCCCAGAACATGGCTAGGACCTCAAGGAACATTAGAAAGGACCACATGTACAGAAATTATTCTGCAGATGAATGCCACTTCCTAACTTATCCTTAGATTAATTATCTTTCTGCCACTTCTGATTGCTTTCTTTTCCCAAGTTCTGCAAATAAAAATACATTTCTGTAGGAGATAGAAGCAGAAATCCTTCTTAAGACAGGAGCTTTATGTGTCCAGGAATTTATAGACACCTTTTCCCCAGTGTGCAGCTCTCAATCGGTACCTGGCTCTTATTTAGGAGGGCATATTATTCACTTTTCTCCCAATATTTGGGAAAGCAGGACATGCTGCTCATTTGAAAATCATACCAGCTCCTTTATCACTGCCAGTCACAGTCAGCAACGCTGCATTCCCAGCTTGACACGAAGGAGGAGGTTTGCCCTGAATAAATAGAGGAGATAAATGGTCTTTCTGTTCCTCAGAGGAATTTGGGCCACTTCTCAAACTTGGTGCCAGGAGTACAGTAGCAGAGTGGCATGGTTAAAGTTAATTGCCCTCAGATTTTAGTTAAAAGTCTAACTAGCTTGTCAGCTTTGAATTTATATTTTCACAGTTCACTAGGGAGTGATAATAGGGAGGCTTTGATGTAGCTGCCTGTTTTTTGCTTTGTACGAAATGCTCCCAAGTCTAGTAAATGAAGTTTTATTGAGAGGGGGGCAGGATTGACAGCTTAGAGCCTGCCAGGAGAATCATGGATATCCCCTCACCGAGGGGCAGAGGGGCAGCAGGACATTGGAGCTGCGTGGCTGCAATGATAAAGGAGATTTTCGTGGAGCACCGTGCTGAGCTCTCTAAGAAACAGCTCATCAGAGATTTGTTAATTAGGTGTCACCGGAGACTTGCTGAAACAGTGAAGCTGCGATGCACAAAGCACTACCTAATTAACTCTTTAATAGCCCTGGAATACACTTGCTAGTTCCCTCCACCAGGGAAGCTGAGGAATGCTGAATTAATCCCCGGGGCTGCCCAAGGCTGTCCTGAATAGCATTTGAGAGAATAGAGATGTGAGATGATTCCAAGCTTGTAACAGGAGACTGTGGCTTCTAAACCAAGAAAAGCCACACTAAATTAACTGGTTACAAAGATGGTCATTCTGGCTTTAACTGGAACCAAAGTATCTTTTCCATTTATTTTTTTTTTAATTTTAATTTATGATAGCCCTTGCTCTATAGTGTACCTCTGTCCTATAGCCAGCTGGGAGGGACCTGAGCTGTTCAGACAGCTTTCAAGTACAGAAGCAAAAAGGCACATTCCAAAAGCATTTAAAGGATTTGCTTCATCTTACTGTAATATTATTATCTTATTCAAGTTTACCTAATAATGTCACTCAGAGGGTGGGGAGGCCCTGGCACAGATTGGCCAGAGCAGCTGTGGCTGCCCCATCCCTAGAGGTGTTTAATGCTGGATAGGGCTTGGAACAGCCTGGGATAGTGGGAAATGTCCCTGCCCATGGTATGGGGCTGGAACTGGATAATTTTTAAAGTCCCTTCCAACCCAAACCATTCTGGGATTCTGTTACTGGTTAACTTCCTAGTCACAACATTATGAGGGTTGATACTTTCCAGGCAGCTGTTCTCTGGTTGAAGGGCAGACCAATTCCAAGAAACTGGAGTGCTCCCCCTAATTCTTGCTAAATCATTATTGAACACTTTTAAACTTCTATCCATTTTTAATCCTTTCTCATTACATGAGAAGGAATAACTTACTCTCCTGTTTCACCTGGTGATGTGTGAACAAACCACTGAGCTCTTTGAAGGTGCAAGTGGTTTTCTTGTCTCTGCAGCCAGGGTGGATGAATTCCATTGCCAGGATCTTGCTGCCATCCAGACCTTGTCTCAGTGAGCTGCTATTTTTGTGGAATCTGTTCTTGAGCTGCTCTTTTCACTGCAGGTGGTTCTGCAGGGTGAGCTGGCTGTGTTTGGTCACAGAGCTAAACTTGTGCCTTTGTGGCTGAGCTTACCCAAGCACAGATCACCTGCTGGCCAGCAGGAATGTGGTCTGATCTTGTTCTGGCTGACCCCAGTGAAAATGGAAACTTGCATTGCCAAAACTATTGGAGCATCCAGTGGCTCCAAGGAGTCCAACAGGCTGCAGACAGGTTTGAACAGTCTGGGTGGGAAGGGACTTTGTGTTTTACAAGCCCTGCAATATTGATTTCAGCTCTGCCTGGCTGGGGCAGAGGTAATGTCAGCTCCTGGAGGAATAGCTGTGGCTCTGTCTGAAGGAAAACCTGGGGTTTGTCCACTCTGAAACCATAGGAGTAAAAATGTTATTTCCTTCAGAAAGTTCTTAAAGGAGCATTTGATGAAAAGAATCCATTTGTAAAGCAAACAATGTAATAGTTACATGTAAAAAGCCATTATTGCTTTAACATAAAATCATGGAATCACAGGAGGGTTTGGGTTGGAAGGGACCTTAAGTTTATCCAGTTCCACCCCCTGCCATGAGCAGGGACACCTCCCACTATCCCAGGTTGCTCCAAGCCCTGTCCAACCTGGTCTTGGATGTAAATTTCCTCCAATTAATTTTTCTTAAAATATATATTTGAGTTTTGGTTGAACTCAGAATTCTGAATTGTTTCACAGTTTCTGCCTGGTGTCATAAGCACTGTATTTGAAAATTACTTGTTTGAGGGAGTGGATGCTGCTCTTGGGTTTTTATGGCAAATTCTTGCAAGACATGTCTCTTTTAAAAGTTTATGCCTTTGGGCTGTCTTGAAAATACTTGATTAAATACAGTCCTGGAGTCCTGGAATTATTTGGATTTCAGAGATCTTAAAGCCCCTCTAGTTCCACCCTCTGCCATGGGCAGGGACACCTTCTGCTATCCCTGGTTGCTCAGGGCCTCATCAAGCTGAGCCTTGGACACCAATTAATAAAAATCCATCAAAATTTTGGGGGATTTTCCTTTCATAAGACAAATGAGGATATCATATAAGGAATATTAAAGCCTCTATGAGGATTTCAGTGCTTGTACTTCCATCAGGCTGGAACTGCATGTTCTCCCAGAGGGATTTTGGGCTGCCTGTGCTGGAGCTGGTTGAGTGGATCAGAAGTTTAAGGTTTATTTCATCCTTTTACTGCTCTCTACAATGTCACTTCTCCACATATTAAACTGAATCTCATTCAAATAGCAATTTGTGTAAAAAAGCAAAAAGAAAAAACACCAAACAAACCCTAGAAATGTTGAATCTGAGCTTGATCACGTAACTCAACTCCTTCCAACCCTACAATGAGATTATTTAGTCAATCATAATTGTTAATTACATAATTATGTACTGTTCATTTCTCTGGAAATGCACTCACATCATGAACAGCTATTGAGTTGGTTTTGTTTTTGTTTTTTTTTAATTTAGGGTGTGCCCTTAGTCTTTATTTACATCATACTATTCAAATACTGTTTAGAAGACAAGATTGGGAATATTCTTGCTGGGAATTTGGGAATATTCCTCTATGTTGTTTTCTGCAGTTGTGTCTTCATCCTTTCTGCTCTGGGGATGGTATCAGGTACTTTTAGAGAACAGTTTGTTAGGTGCTGAAGAACAAATCAAACTCTGGACTTTGGATACAGCTGCCCCACAAGGCAATATAGATATTTACTGATTTTAGGCTGGCAGGTTGAGATAGCTGAGACCTCAGCTCTTTCTGTTTTCACATTGCTTCAAATGGTTGAGTTTGAGCCCAAATTCACACATCTGGAGCTGAAAGATTTTGTGTTTTCACTACCAGTCTCTGGTGAGATAACTGAAGTACTAAAGAAGAGACAGTTTCTGATGTCAGCCCTGCTGCTTTACTGTTCATTTGTCATACATGGGAATGCTTTTCTCATCCTTCCATGTACTCCTGGATTAAAGGAACAAGCATTATTTCAGGTGATATTATTCATGACAGGACAGTGGGAAGTTATTGTTTTATTAGAGAGGCAAATTATACCTCAGGGAAATATGCTGGTCATATCACCTTCCATTTAGAAAGACCAGCTAAACAGACAAATTTGGAATTTTTTCCCCTATTAGATTCCATTTTTTTTATGTATTGGCACTTCTGCCTTTTCTGGGAGGGGTTACAGTTTCTTAGATAAACAGAGTCAGCTCACTCACAAGGGAAGGGATAAAAATACCTGGCTGGGAACTCAGCCTCTGGAGTTGCTCTATTAATTCATGCCATCCATCTGGGATGCTGCTGATGGATGTCACCTTGTGAACAATGCAGGTGGGAAAATGGAGCATGAGAGCTTTGCAGACCAGGTGATATTTTCAGAGGCTACCTGAGTATAAGTGATGTCCTTGTGTGTAATACACACAAGTCTGTGTGCCTTGAAGTGCCTGTGAGCACAAATTCACAGCTTGTGCCTTGCTGGCATGGTTTATTAATCAGATCCAATTGCTGGCACTCATTGGGAATTCCCTGTGAACACTTCAGAGTGCTCCATGCCCAGATTTGGATTGCTTATGCTCCCACCAGGCTGGAATTGCATGTGTGTGATTGCTGCTGCATTCCTTGTGGCCTGAAGGGTTCTGGAGCCTGCAGAGTGCCTGGTTTGGGATGGGTAAAGGTGCACAGGCTTCTGCCCCTCTGTCCCTCTCAGGTGAGACCCCACCTGCAGCCCTGCACAGGAAGGACCTGGAGCTGCTGGAACAAGTCCAGAGAGGCACCAGGATGAGCAGAGGGATGGAGCAGCTCTGCTGTGGGAAAGGCTGAGGGAATTGGGATTGTTCAGAACAAGAGAAGGCTTCAAGGTCACCTAATTGCCCCTTCCAGTACCTGACAGGAGGCTCCAGGAGAGCTGGAGAGACAATGGCATGGAGGGACAGGACCCAGGGAATGGCTTCCCACTACCAGAGAACAGGGATGGATGGGATATTGGGAAGGAATTGTTCCCTGACACAGTTGCCCAGAGAAGCTGTGGCTGCCCCTGGGTCCCTGGAGGTGTTCCAGGATAGGCTGGATGGGGCTTGGAACAACCTGGGATAGTGGAAGATGTCCCTGCCCATGGCAGAGGATGGAACTGAATGGTTTTCAAGGTCCCTTCCAACCCAGTCCATTCTGGGATTCTGTGTTTTGGAAGGCAGTGCTTTGCTTGATGCACTTGGGTTACAAAGAGAAAAGCTTCTCTGTGTGTTTGCTCAGTGGTCTCTTCACACTCCAGTTTCCATGCTTGCCATCCAAACCTTTTTCCAATTTCCCACCTTCCCCACAATTCCAGTGTCGCAATCATTTCTGATGTTTTCATTTAATATGCAACATGTGGCAATGTAGCAATCATGCAGAGTTTAGACTTTGCTAAAATACCCCAAAATATCCATTTTTGTGGATGCAGAAACCATTTACTTGTTATTAGTGTGGAGTATTTTAAGAGTAGTAGCAGGAGGAGTATCTGTGGGTCAGGTGAAAGTTTCAGGGTTTAAAAGCATCAATGATTTGTCAGCATTATGAAATGCTTCTCTACTGTGTCACATTCCTGTGCCATACCTTGTCCTTTTTCCCAACTCTCCAGCCTGAGCTCTGCTTTTGGGGTGCATGAGGGCAGAAAAGGACAGCTTTGTGTTTCTTGGAGAGCCATTAAATTTACTCCTGGAGAGACAGGAGCTGTCCAGGTTTTCTCCCCTTCAGATACATGTTATCACACATTAACTTATCTTGATTAATTCTGCAGCAGATATGGGAGCAGTTCCCTGGAGTTCTTGTGAAAATGAGAGGGACCTGCTATCTCCCCATCATCCTCCCTCGGCGTCAGAGTGTCTGTCTCTGGCATGACTGGGAGCCAAGGGAAATTGCTTGACATCACTTCAATTTCTGAATCTCTCTTGGCACTGGGAAGGTGAATTCCAAAGCCAGTTTTATCCATTGGATGGTACAGATCATGTTGACACACTTCCTTTGCTCCTTGTAGTAAATCTTC
>WBND01001038.1:45500-91442 GCA_013398595.1 Tychaedon coryphoeus | reverse complement strand
GTGGAAGGTGTCCCTGCCCCTGGCAGGGGTGGGACTGGATGAGTTTTAGGTTCCCTTCCAACCCAAACCATTCTGTGATTCCATGAAAAGCTGAGAAGAAGCACGAAGGTCAGCCATGGAAATCAGCTCAAAGGCAAAGAAGTCCAAGGATGGGTTTGAAGGTGGGAAATGAGTCTCTTTAATCCCAGGAGAGGAATTCAGTGTAAACCCAAGAGCAGGCTGGACAGATACAGATGTGAAACAAGAATAAATCAAATGTTTTCACCTTTAATGCTTGGGAGATCCGGACTGGGTTGCCCATGAGCAGAAAAGCTGAGATAAGATCCTGACTGTGAGGCTACAAAGTGTCTCAGCATAAGGATCAGAGACTCACAGAAGGGTTTGGGTTGGAAAGGTCCTTAAAGATCACTGAGTTCCATCCATGCCATGCCTTTTTATCAGTTTTGAAGGACAAGACCTCTCCTCTTGGACATTTCAAATTTTCTTTGCCACTGAAGCCTGGGAAATGTCTATTCTGTGCGTGCTGATCTGAGCTGTTCTCTCCTCAAACGACCTAAGGTTAAACCAGGTGAGTTGTTCTGCAGGTTGGCAGAGCCAAAGTTGTGCCAGGGATGGCAGATTTCACAAAGTGACCATGAGGATCCTTTGTCCCAGGTCACAGCAGACATGCTCTGTCTTGCTCAGGCTGCAGGGCTGGGTGGGACATCCTGGCACTCTCAGGCTCCAGGGATTATCCATCAATTAGTGCCAACTGCTCCACTACAGGTTTTCCAGCTGCTCTGGGGCTGAAATGTGCTGTTCACTGCCTCTTCTCAGTGGGGATCACCTCAGTTTGGTGTTCCAGGGCAGGATCAGTGGTGGGTGGATCTAAAATCAGAATTTCAGAGTGTGGTCATCATTGTTAACCTAGTCAAGGCTGTAAAATGTGGAGATTTAACCACATACTTTATCTCCCCATTTCCTCAACTCTGTTCCTTCTCTGTACATTCCAAATGCCATCTTTCTCCATCCCAATAATCATTCCAAATGGAGCATTTATCCTTTTCTTCCCTTTCTTCATCCTCCTTTATGCTTCCTTGGCTCCCCAGCAGAATTCTGTTTCAGCCTGATTAGAAACCTTTGTCTAATTGCTTTGGCACCTTTCTTTTTCAGTATTAAAGGGATACCCAGGACTCATAACACTTCCTAGGAAGTGTGCAGGAGCCTGGGAGAGCTGTCTTACAGTAGGAAGCCTCAGGAATTGGAAATATTTTATTTGCTGCTGAAATAAGAGTGAGTTTTTAGGCTTTCCCTGATAACTGTTACCATTCCCTACTGGCTGTTGTGGGGTGTGTAGATGGAAACCCAAGAACAGGTTCTGTCCTTGTTCTCCTCCAGCATTTTTTTCATCCTAAATGATGTCATTATGTTGGTGTTACATCTTGCTCGTGGTTACAGTCATCCTGTCTTCCCTTCCTTTGGTGCTCCCATTGCCAGAGTTAATTTAGAACCAAATTATGAGCCTTTCACCTCCAACTCTGAGATTTATTGTAGTGTTCTCTATGTAAATACTCACAACTGGCCGTGTTAATGAGTGGGGGAAAGCAGCAAAGCCTGGAAATCCAAATAAAGTCAGAACATTTTATGTCTTCTTTAAAACACAGCGTTCACCTTTGCTTTTGTGGTGCCTTGGAGAAGAATCTGTGCCTCCAGGAACTTGGAAGCTGCAAGCGAGCACGGAACAATGCAAGTCTCTGCAGAAATGGGGCTGTGATAACTTGGCTTTTTTTGGCCTACATTTCTCAGTGGTTATTATTTGTTAATTATGTTGTAGAGTGCTCACAAGTGGGCTAATTGCTTCCCCAGAGAGCTTGCAAAGGAATGATGGACAGAACAAGGGCAGGATGTTACACATCTCAGATAGCGAGAGGGTAAGGTAGGACACGGGCAAGATGGGTAGGGAAACACTTGGAGCAGCATTTTGAAGCTGAGAGGAGAAGAGTTGGGTTGGTTTTTGGAGGGGAGGATGAGTCCCAGTTGGAATTGATCTGAGGAGCTGATTGGTTGAAGAGTTGTTCAAGGAAGGACCAAAACTAAAGGCAGAAATGAAGAAGAAATGCAAGAATTTATGAGAATAAGGCTGCAGAGAGGTTGTACCTGGCTGGGTTGTGCTCTGTGAATTCTGGAAAACAAGGATAAGATCTTATGAACTGTAGGCACACTGCATGAATGGCATCCCTTAAAAAAAATAAACCCCATTCCTCAGTCAAACTCTTTTCTTCAGACCCTTATAAATGGGAGAAAAGGAAAAAATGTGCATACCCAGCCCTGCTGTTGTATTTCAAATTCAATTCTCATTCTTGCTGCTTGTATTTCTGCATCTGTCTTTTAGCCTACCAAGGGCCCAGCTGGTATTTATGGTATTTCTGGTCTGTCCTGCCCCAAAGTGTGAAGTTATGATTCATTTCCCTGTGCTCTGAGTCTCCCCTTCACACCTGCTTAGAGAAAAAGAACCAAGCCTGGGGAAGACACACTAAAAAGTGACAACAAAGTGACACAGGATTTTTCTCAGGGACTCCTGAGCCACTGCTGGTGCTGAAAAACAGGAAATGTCTGTCCCCTTGCCCAGAGGTCTGAGCTGGTTTGGATCCATGGATCAGCTCTCCCACAAATCACCCTCTTGGATCAGAGAACAGAAGAGGCTCAGGTGTTGATTTTCCTTTTGAGAAACATTTTCTGAGAGGAAGGGAAAAGGAGTGAAGCTTTGGTTTAAATTACCTGCTTCACATGCTCCTGGAAGCACTTTATTTCTACGCAGATCTGCTTCTCTACATTTATTATTAGAAAAGAGCCAGAAGAGGAGTTTGTCATAGGCAGGTGTTGTTTTCAGATTTTGAAGCATGTGCAGTTTCCTCTGCCAGAAGCCAAAGCTGTGATGCTGTGACTGTGCTCGCTCTTGGAATTGCTACCAGAACTCCTTTCTCTCCTCTAGGTTCTCCCAGTGGATTTTATTCCCTTTTCTCTCTCAGCATCCCAAATCTTCAGACCCCTCATTGATACCTCTGTTTGTATTCACAGTCTGGCTGGCCAAGCCCACTTGTTACTTCTTTTGGGGTTCTTTTGTGTCTGTGGAGCACAGGAAAATCCTGAACTCCAGAATCGGTGAGGGTTTGGTCTCTTGAATCCTTAATAGCAGCTGCAATTCCACAAATTACAAAGGGATAATAAAAAGTGCCCAGGGAGTGACAGGACATGTGGGGAAGGCTTGGATTGTGTCTGAGCATGGCAATGCCACAATATACAAGGTATTTGGGACAGGGGTGGCTGTCTTGGATTTTTGGAGACTTTTTAGGCATTTAAAGTCAGGATTCAGGATTAACAAAGCCATCTGCACTGATTTGTATCCTGGGCTGATCCCCAGTGTGTGCAGCAAGGGAGGAGGGGATTCTGCCCCTCTGCCCCACCTGCAGAGCTGCCTCCAGCCCTGGGGCTGACAGCACAAGGATGTGGAGCTGCTGGAGCAAATTCAGAGGAGGCCACAGAAGTGTTCCAAGGGCTGGAGCCCCTCTGCTCTGAGCCAGGCTGGGAGAGCTGGGGGTGCTCACCTGGAGAAGAGAAGGATCCAGGGAGAGCTCAGAGCCCCTTGCAGAGCCTAAAGGGGCTCCAGGAGAGCTGGAGAGGGACTGGGGACAAGGGATGAAGGGACAGGGCACAGGGAATGGCTTCCACTGCCAGAGGGCAGGGATGGATGGGATTTTGGGAAGGAATTGTTCCCTGGGAGGATGGGCAGGCCCTGGCACAGGGTGCCCAGAGAAGCTGTGGCTGCCCCTGGATCCCTGGAAGTGTCCAAGGCCAGGCTGGATGGGGCTTGGAGCAACCTGGGCTAGTGGAAGGTGTCCCTGCCCATGGCAGGGGTGGGACTGGGTGAGCTTTAGGTTCCCTTCCAGCCCAAACCATTCCATGTTTTTTCTCCTTCCCACTCATTTAAAACACAGTATCTGAGGCTCCTGGTGGTTTGGTTCCTCACAGATCCATCACAGAAGTGCTGCTGGGTCAGGTCTGTGTTCGGTGTCCCAGCCCCTCGTGCAGGAGAGTGGAATTCCAGGGTTATTTTCATCCTTGTTCCTCTGTGAAGGATCTCAAAGCACCTTACAGACACTTTCTGACACTCTTAGCTCTGCTGTGAGTTTCATGCAGTTGATCAGGCATGTTCTGTGCTTTGATAGCCTGTGCCAGAGCTGGAGGGAATAACTTCTCCAGGGTTTCCCACCAGCTGGGAAGAGAACTTGGGAAACGTGACCTTCCCAGTCCTGTGCTGGTTTTGCTGGACTGTACTTCCTCTGTTATTCAAGGTGAGAACAGAACAGTTAGAATTGATTTAGGTGCTTTTGGGGAAGATGAAGTCACTGTGTTTGGATCTCTGCATCGTGCCAATAGAGAGATCCTAGGGGAAATCTCTTCCTTTAGTTTTGTTTATATCCAGTGTAAGGCACAGATGCAATTTGCAGGGAAATGTGAAGGAAGAGAGGTTGTGCTGGCCTCAGCAGAGGAGCTGGAGTGGAATGAGATGTCACAGGGATATATCTAAGTGTCTCTCAAGATATGAAAAGGATTTTCTCTGCCATATGCTGATTTTTTAACCCTTTCCTTATGTGCCTTCAGCCCTCTGCACCTTTTGGGAATTATCTCACAGTGTGTATTCCCCCTCAGCCTCAGCTCCTGGATTTTACTCGCTGCCTTTGTTGTGCAAAAACTTAAATAAATTTGGGTTTTTTTCTTGAAAAGTGTAAGAACAGTAGGAGGAAGTGTGTGTGTGCCCTGTGGGACACAGTGCTGGGATTCCCAAGCTGCCCTTGGAAATACAGGTGCTGTGGCCTGAGCAGGATCTGCTCAGGGCAGCTGGAATGAATCCCCAGGACTGTCGTTGCAATCAAGTCCCTGGCCAAAATTTAATCCCTTGCACTTTTGCAACCCTGCTGTTTCCTGTTCTGCTGGTGTTTGCAGGCTGGAGGCAAAACCTGGCTGAGTGTCACAGCTTTATTGTGCAGCTCCTGTTTCACTGATGGGATCAGGCTGGGCTCCAGCTCATCCTGCACCCCTGGAAGTGGATTGTTTGTATCACGGACAAATGGCATTTTGCAAACCAGGAGTATTCAGCAAGAGAGATGGGGGCTTTCTGTTGTGTGAGTGAATAAAATTGGCCACTTGCTGAGGTACAGGATGAGCTTTTAACAAAAATATTAAATAGAAGGACAAGTCAGGCTGGGTGAATTTGGATGTGGTTTTAATAGAAGTGCATCACCACAGAATTTAAAACTGGAATAAAAACAGAATCAGCAAATACAATGTAAGTGAAAAAATCAAGCAGCTGTAGATTGCTGCAGTGGGGTGAAATGGGTGCTGTTATGTGGTGATATAACCTCCTCATTAGGATGTGGTGCCATATCCAAGGCCAGGCTGGATGGAGCTTGGAGCAGCCCGGGATAGTGGGAGGTGCCCTTGTCAGGGGGTGGAATGGGATGGGCTTTAAGGTCCCTCCCCACCCAAACCATTCCCTGATTCTGTAATCAGAACAGGGATCTCCTGAGGGATGGTAAAACCTCTGTCTTTGGAGGTTTCCATGACTCCACTAAAAAAAGTGGAGCTGGTCTAGCTCTCACAGTAGTTCTGCTCCAGAGGTCAATGATTCTATTAAGAACCTCCAGATTATTTTAGGCATAGATGTACTATAATAAAATTCCTTGGCCTTTTGATTGCTAAAGAAGCAATCTGCTCTTTTGTAGTTGCAAGTGTAGCAAAAATGGATCTTCACAATTCCATGGAAAAACATCATATTTTTTAAAACACTTTTCCTTGTCCCCTTTCCATTAATTACTTCCTAACCTCTCTTCTTGTCCTTGCTGGGGTAGAGACAGCTGATGGCTCATGTGGAGTGTAGAAGTTAATATCAACTGCAAGGCAGCAGCTGATGTTCCAATATATTCTGGCACAGAATTTATTTTAACAGAGTCAAGCAGGAAAGTGCTTCTCTGTAGTAATTGGAACTTGTCCTTTTAACAAGTGTCATGTCATCCAGGTATTGGACATTCAGGATTTTCATTCCATTTCCCATCAGTGGATTCATTGTTCTATTGGTACTCAGGATAAATAGCAGTAAAATTAAACCTTCCTATGGATATGTGGCATGTCCTGGTAATTACAGCAGTATGGCCAACAAAAAACAGAAGTTGCAGGTGACCTGAATTTTTTACCACTTTTGTCCAGGTTGAGTATCCTTGCTTCTCATCTCTTTCATTAAACCATCATTTATTTAACAGGCTGCCCATGGAAGTGGTGGAATCATCATCCCAGGAGGGATTTAAAAGCTGTGTGGATTTGGCACTTGGGGACATGGGTTGGTGATGGCCTTGGCAGTGCTGAGGAATCCTTGGACTCAGTGGTCTGAGAGGGTTTTTGTGATCACCAGGAGGTCAAATTGGATCCCTGTTTAGGTTTTTGAAGCACCACAGAACTGAAAGATGCTTCTGGAGTCCAGATCCCACCTTTTCCATTCCAAGCAAGGATTAACTCCCCCTAACCCTACCCTGCTAGCTGTCTGAGTTGCTTTCAGTGATTGAGACTCCCAGTGGTTGTTGGCTTCACAAAGATACTGATTTCTCCTCCTGGCAAAGTTTTCCTGTGGATAATTTCCATCTGCTGCTTGTCCTTCTCCTCACGAGCACCAGGGCAATTGTCCCATTTTCCCTTTGCATCAGCCCTTTCTGTATTGGAGTCTGTTCCCATCAGCTCTTCACAAGATGCTGTCTGCAATAAACCAATTTTAATCAGGTAAATGAAAAGCATTGGAGCCTCCTGGGTACCTGTTCTGATGCCAGAATTGACTGCAAGAACTGATGGTATGTGGCCTTATTTATGCATGTATTTATTTTAATCCTGCTTAAACTCATCAGGCTACAGGTCTTTGTTCACCCTCTTGCCTGTTTGATCCCAATCCAAATGTTAATGCTCGTACTTAACTTGAAGTTGTCAGCTCCTTAAAGCAAGACTCTGTCAGCAGTTGATGTCTGCAAAGCTCCAGAGTGACTCTTCAGGAATTTTCTGCAGCCATTCCTGGGATGGAAAGATACAGGGATGCCCTCAGCTTTTGCCTGACAAGTTTTGTGCACTGCATGAAGGTCCCACCAAGCTCTCGGTGAGGATCTGAAGCAGCAGGAGCAGAACAGGATTATTTTAATCTTATTGTTACAGTTTCTCAGCAAGAAAGTTGGTAAGAAAGGCAGAGCAGGGGTGGCTGCATTTTAAACTGAGTGATCTTGTGTTTTCCATGGAACTCAGGCTCCATGTGCTTCATCCAGCCCACTTTCTGTCATTTAGGTGAGAGCCTGCTGAAATAGTTCAGTTTTATTCTGCCTTTTTGCTCATCCCTTCTGGACTTTGCCTTTTGTGAATCAAATTTCACAAAATTGTTGTGAATTAGTACCAACAAAGCAAGGTCATGTGAAATTACTGGGCTTAAGTAACAGTAGTTCATATGTAGCAGACAGAGATGGTACAAGAGATTCTTTTATTCCCCAGTTTTGAGATTGTAAGTGCTATAAAGAAAATACTTGCATTCTGAAGAGCAGGGAAACTTCTCTGAATGAATCCAGGCTGCTCCTGTTGCTCCTGTATGTTGCAAGCACTCTTTGCTTTGCACATGGGTTCTGTCTCACTTTTCCTCCCAGGGTAACGTGCAGGTGCAGCTCTTATTTTTTAATATTAATTATAATAACTCCAGAATGGTTTGGTTGGAAGGGACCTTAAAGCTCCCCTCATTCCCACCTCTGCCATGTGCAGGGGCACCTTCCACTAGACCAGGGTGAGTTTCAAACCCATTTGGTTTCATGATGTGTCTAAATCCTTCCCACTTTGGGCTTCATCTCTTCTTCTTTTCACTGATGTGAATTCCTTTGATAATTGACCATAATGCCCTGTTTTTCCTTTCACTAATAACTGAAAGGTGCTCTGAGAGTGGGATGCCCTAGAGATGCAATCCTGATCCTGCAGGATTCAAGGGAACCAGGATTTCCCTCTGCAGGTTTAGTGTACTCCCTTAATGATTTAATCAGCAAGCAAAGAAAGGCAGAGAAAAACACCATGGTACATGGAGTGCTTTATGTCCTTTAGATCATTTTCCATACATTTCACTAATTACATAAACAGATGATATTTACAGGGGACTTCTGCCTGTGATTGACCTTCATCTCTTCCTGTGCACTTCCCAACCTCTCCTTGAATTTTCCTATTGTTTCCTCTTACTCATTCCACATTTAACACCACGTTTCAAGCAGTCCTTTTCTTTTGCTTGGGACCATCCTACCAGTTCCCTATTCCTAATTCCTTCTAACTTCATCTCCTCAGCCCGATTTTGTGGGCAGTTTTGAAGCTAATGGCATGGACAAACATCTTCTCCAAAGCCCAATCTTCAGGTTTCCCTCCAGTTACAGCACAATTGCTCATTTTCTTTTTACCTGAGTATTTCTTTTTGTCTTTTATCTGGTCTTTCAGAAGCTGCAGCAGCACAATCCACTTTTAAGGGTATCTGTTTTATTTTTCATTGAAATTTTTCTCTGTGTTGGGTCAAGTAGGGGAGGAATTGCATAAACTGTGAGGGGTTAGAGAAAACCCCTGGTTCGAGTTCAGCAGTGTTCCCATGGCTACTGGGACAGGTACACCACAGAAGCAGGAATAGCTTGGCATTTAACAGCCCTTCCAGGTGATTTATGGTTTTACATAAGCTTTTCCTAAACCCAGAGGTTTTCTAAGGTTGGCACCTCTTTCCTTGTCTCCATGCCCTGTTAGTTCTGTGCTCAGTGGCCCATGGTTATTAAAATTCTTATCAATAAAGGAGTTTCTGAGCAAGGTTCTTATTTTCTAAACTCGTACATACCTTTGGAACTCCTCTGCTTAACCAAAGGAACGTTTGTTTTATGCCCAATGTACTTCATGAAAAGAAAGAAATGTGTAGAGCTCGAGTAATATTTGCCTTCAATTACAGTAATTAAGTTGTCAGGACTTGAAGTCACCAAGGCAATGAGAAAATCCTTTCCTGGTTGGCCAGGGGCAAACGGGTGTTCTGGGCCCAAGTGTGTTTTACACATCGGGGTGGGGAGGGAAACAGTTCTGGCTGAAAACCTGGGAGTCTGTTTGTCCTTTTGCAATCCAGGGTGTCAAAATCCTGCTGTAGGGGGAAGGAAAATGAGAAAATGACCCTGTTTGCTTGGGCTTCAGGGAAGTGATTGTCTGACCCTGTTTGCCTGTTTCAGCAGGGCCAGGGAAGGGATTGTCCCTCTGTGCTGACACTGCTGGGGCACCTCCAGTCCTGGGGACACTTCTGGGACCCTCCCAGTGAGAGGGACATGGAGGGGCTGGAGTGTGTGCAGGGAAGGGAATGAAGCTGGGGAAGGGGCTGGAGCACCAGGAGAGGCTGAGGAAGCTGGGAAAGGGGCTCAGCCTGGAGAAGAGGAGGCTCAGGGGGGACCTTGTGGCTCTGCACAACTCCCTGCCAGGAGGGGACAGCCAGGGGAGGTCAGGGACTGCTCCCCAGGATCAGAGGAAATGGCCTCAAGCTGTGCCAGGGCAGGTTTAGTTTGGACATCAAGAGGAATTTCTTCATGGAAAGAGTTGGTAAACATTGGAAGGGGCTGCCCAGGGAGGCTTGGAGTCCCCATGCCTGGAGGTGTCCAAGGAAGGGCTGTACACAGCATCAGTGCTTTGGGCTGGATGTCAAGGATGGTCACAGGATGGATTTGATGGTGTTGGAGCACTTTTCCAACCTAAATGATCCTGTGATGATATGGGATTCTCTGCTTGTTGGGTTAGGTCTTATTAAAAACAGGTGTAATATAAATATAGCTCAACCCATTTATCCTGGGAATTCTGCCTTGTTAAACTTCTGCTGCAGCTCCCCTTTCAAATGTAACCTGTGTGTGGATACATCCTGTTTTTCCCCCTGTTCCACATCCCTTTTCAGGCTTCTTTGCCAGAAGTCAAATAGTTTCAGTTACTTCATAACCCTTCAGGAACTCTACAACATATCCCTACAAGAAAAGTCCCTAATTTTGATAAGTGCCCACACAAACATCACTGGAATCTCAAGTGCAGCCTTACTTTGGTTCCACTGGAATAGCTCTCTTGAAAGCAGATGGATGAGGAAACCACCACTCATAATGCATCACTAATGACACCAATTTGTGCATTCCTGCTCATGGGGAGTAAAGGTTATGGATGCTTAAGGAGCCAGACCTGGAAAACCTTACTCACAAACCCTAATAAACCCCACTTCAGCCCTCAAGTTTAATGATGCCCTCAAGAGAGGCAGGTCCCTTATCTGCAGCATCATGCAATAACTATAAAGTGTTGAGATAAGTGGAGTTTTATCTCCCAGCTCTCTGCTGGCCTTCCCTGAGTATCAGGTTATGGCAGTGAAAGTGGCTGGGTGTTGGAACCCTGAAGCCTGGGAGTTTTGAGCTTTCTGTGCTTTCTAACACTGACCCCCAGAGAACACTGTTTTTGATTTAAGGCCTTGGAGAAGGCTTCCAAATTTGATGGAGTTAAAATCACTGGTGTGTAGTTAAATAGAAGTGTGTGATTTCAAATAGTGAAGGGTTTGGAATTCGGGATTTTTAGAATATAGTGATAGGTATGGGACAAGATGGAAGTTTTTAGGTATTATCTCTTTCTGTCTTCTTCCTTCTTCTTCATACTTTCAGGTAGCAGTTTTTGGTTGGATAATTAGTGCTGCACTGTGGGTCACAGGTATTTGGTTATTGGGTCAAAAGTATAAATAATATAGGTGATAGTTCTTTATTGGACTGTTTAGCTGTAAAAGACCTTGTAACTAGCTAGGTTTGTCTCAGTTTTGCTCACTTTTAGCTGGTAGCTGGAAGTGTTGCAGAACTCTCTGTTCTTTAGATAAGATTTAATAAACAACCAAGTCTGAACACGAGAAATTCGTCTCCTTTGTGTTTTTAATCCTGACTCTTAGTAAAACCAGAAGAAAATAAAAACAAGCCACTAATTAGGTGTTACAACTAACCCATTTACAGCTGTGAAATCTGACTGCTCTGATTTGGGCAAGCAGGATTCAGGATGTGTGGGTAGAGTGCCTGCACTTACCCATCCTTGTGCATTTATGAATGGAAAAACAGGGAATTATCTCTGACTGTAATTCCTGTGGATCCCCTTTCATTCAGGAAGGGGTTGTAGGGCAGATGTTGGTGAGGATTCTACACCATCATTCCCAGCTTTTCCCATCCAGAGGGGGTACCTGGTTCCCTGTGGTGTGTACAAGGCTTTAAAAAAACATGAATGAGCTGAGGGAGCTGGAAAGGGGCTCAGCCTGGAGGAAAGGAGGCTCAGGGGGGACCTTGTGGCTCTGCACAACTCCCTGACAGGAGGGGACAGCCAGGGGGGTCGGGCTCTGGGAACAGGGAACAGGGACAGGAGGAGAGGGAACAGCCTCAAGTTATACCAGGGGAGGTTCAGGATGGACATCAGGAGGAATTTCCTCATGGAAAGGGTGCTCAGGCATTGGAAGGGGCTGCCCAGGGAGGTTTGGAGTCCCCATCCCTGGAGGTGCCCAAGGAATGTTTGGATGTAGCACTTGGGGACAAGGTGGGGTCAGTCACAGGTTGGACTCAATGGTCTTGAAGCTCTTTTCCAATGATTCAGTGAAAGTTTGGGACATTTCCAAGAGTCATTTGTGACTTTTGCCAAGCAAAGGGCTATACCACAAAGACTTTGTTTTGAGTGCTTTGGTATGTATGTGAACAAACTTTAATTTCAGCTGCCTTTCTTGTTTGTTTCTTTTGTAAATCTCAGATAATTTAACAAATTATACATTTCCATCTTGTGGCATTTGTTGCTTTCTCAGTCAATTTTCTTCATGCCATCCATAACATCCAGCTCCAGAGCTATACTTTGCTTTTAGTTTGATATTTCCTTTCTAGAAAGGAGACTCTTCACCTGCAGCTGGAGATGAGCAGCTTTTTATTTCATGTCTGCAGGAACCTTGTAAGATGTAACCTGTGATGTTGTTTGTGCCATCTGATAACGTGTGATCAAATGGAGCCTGTTTAAATAACAACACCTGGGACACCCTGACAGCAGAGCAGCTCTGAAACAAACATTTCCAAAGATCAGATAAATGGAGGAGATGCCTCAGTGCTGGATTGCTCCTTGGATCACAGTTCTTTGCTGAAGAGTTATTCCAGGAATGGGATTTCCTTTGTGCCACAGGCTGATGGATTGTAGTGGATCATTTTTCTTGCTGGTTTATGTCTTACAGGGACATGTGTTTTGTAAAGTCAGTGTAATGCACTGTGACATGAGTTATGTAGGAGTAGGTAAACTAAGGAGCTCAAAACAACTGAAGATTGTCTTAGTTTTTGTTCTCTTGCTGCTTTCCCTCCTTCCACCTCTTTTCCCTAAACCTACAGCATCTTTCACATGAAAGGCTGTCAGAGTTTATTTTCAAAGCTCCACGTTGCTTTTCAGTATTTTCATTACTAGTGTACAAAAAACCAGCATTATGTTTAAAGCCATGTCTCCTGACTCACTCCTGCTCATCTCTGTTCCCTTGCAGGAGGATATTGCTGATCCTGACTCCCAGGAAGAGAAGAGCAATTGCCTCTCCAGCCCTGGAGATGGTTCCAGTACAGTGAAGAGTGTTCTCACTGTCCAGGAATATTTCGCTGAGCGCATGGCAAAGCTGAAGGGATCCCAGAAGGAAACAGAAACAAAGGTGGATCATTCTAATCCAGCAGCTGATGAAGCTGTGGAGCCTTCAGAAGAGCTGGAAACCAAAGTCAAAAAGAAAAAGAAGAAGAAGAAGAAGAAGAGAGATGATGAGGAAGAGAGGACAGAGGACTGTGAGAAACTGGAAAAAAAGCCTAAGACAGGGAGCTGGAATGGAAAAGAAGTGGATGATCCACTAAATGAATGTCACAAAAGGAAAAAAAAGAGGAAACATAAAGAGGAGAATGAAGGAGAAAACATCAGTTGTGATGAAAATACAGGCAATGGAGAAATTTTTGTGGGAATGTCTGAGGGGGAGGAGCAGGAGGAAAAGCAGAAGAAACGCCACAAGAAGAAGCACAAAAAGCAAAAAGAGGAGACAGAGGAGTGTGGGGAAGGAGCAGCCAGAAAGAAAAAGAAGCACTGCAAGAACATTTAACCCTTTCAGGCTCAGGGGTGAGTCTGTGTTAAAGGAGGCTCTGTGTAAAAACAGCATCAATCCAGGCTTGGACACTGCTCCAGCAGACTGAGTCTAAACTCAGGCTGGGTCTAAACTCACACTGGATCTAAACCCAGCTCTCCCAAGGGAAAACATGGTAATGGACCAGCAGGGGCTTCAAAAGGGACCCACATGGAGGATTAAACATCAAGACTGTGAAAGGCAGGGAATGACTTTCTGCTGCTTCACACTGACTGTGTTTTTTTCAATCCTGGAAAAAAAAAATTAAAAAATAACCTTAGTTCTGCCTTTTTATTAACATTGTTTTCACTCGTGAGAGCCCAGCTCTGCTGCTGGAAGCAGGAGGGGGTTTGCAAAGCTGTGTTTTTTCATTGATTTTTGCAAGGTGGTGTCTAATTTTTACATTCATCTTTTTTTACACATAAAATGTTGTTTCTTCCCAAAATGCTTACTCTGATTAAAAGTTTACTCCTGAGTGTCAGCAGTAAAGGATGAAATAAAAAGACCTCCTTGTGCCTTGAAATCATTGTCAAACAGTTACAACTTTGCACCAAAGCTAAAGGAAATGTGTATTAACCTCATTTATTAACCATACCTGAATCTTTGATTTCCAGGCAATACTCAGGATCTCCTCACTGGTACCTCTGGAATCCAGAAAGCTGCCTTGGATAGAGCAAGGCTTTTTCCTGAAATTGGGAGACCAATAGATTTTAAAAGCCCAGTCAGATTGTTATTGCCATTCACACATTGAAAACTTGCAATTTGGATTTATAACCAAACCAGAGCTTGTTTCTCATTGTAAGCCTGGAAACAAGGAATGCTGGAACTGGGCACTGCCATGAGCAGTTTTGTGGGAGATCTGACACATTCAGCATCAACTTTGGCATTTTAATGTCACTCAGAGCTGTCAGGAGAGATGGATAAGTTTGGAAGTGGTGGATTGGGAAGAAGGATTCACCTTCCTGGTGTCTTGTTCTGATATTTCTTTGGCCAGAGCAAACTGACAGCACAACCCTGAACACCAGCCAGTTATCCTGGCAGAATCCAGAATCCAAATCCATGAGCTGCTCGTTTCATCCAGGCTGGGTTTCATCAGTGTAAATCTAAAACATCCCATTGGCTGCTCTGCTGAAGAAAATGGGTACATTTTTATATTGTCTCAGCTCTGCAGAGTTGCTTAACATGGTCTGAGGAACATTGTCAAGATGCAGATGTTAATAGGGACAAAAATTTCCTTGAGCTGCCCTTATTGTGCAGTGGAGGAAGCTCCATCTGCAGCACCCAGACCACATGGATGGTTTGGTTGCAGCTCAACTCCTCCTTTTTTTAAGATCTCTTGGTTTCCAAAGCACCTTTTTTTTTTCCCCTGCCCTCAGGACATGCTCATTCACTGCAGCAAAATGAAGTTTCACTTCTTGTATGGGAGAACAAGATGCCTTTCCCTGGATTTCACATCCCAGGGGTTTTAACCTTTGTTGCATCTCCTTTTCAGGCTGTACAATTATTATTCACCATCATCTGCTTGTCCCTGGCTTCCTTAAATGAAATACCACCAAATACCATCAGTTGTTGTCAACCTGGGAGAATACCCCATGCTTGAGGTGAAAAACTCATCTCCTCAATGGAAGAAGGCAGCAAAATAATGTTTTGTGTTAAACTGAGGCATCCCTCCTGATTTCTTGCTCACCACAAGTCTCAATTTTTGTTATTAGAATCCAAAAGCCTGATTGTTTCCAATTATTATTTTTTAACTCTTAAGCCAACTAAACTTTACAGCCTCTCTGGGATTTCAGTTTAAAAAGGTGCTAGTCAAGGAATAAGGTTTCCTTCTCCAAATGCTGCTGGGCTTGTCTGTTTGTTCCCTCTGTGAATTTTCATGTGTGCTCTGTGTGCTGATTCTTGTGGGTGCTTGGCTGCATTCCAGTGTCAGTTATAGGAAGAATAAAACCAGGAATAAACCTTTAAATTTGTGCTGTTGCTGCTGTTAAATTCGGGATACCCAATACTTAAATCTGGCTCAGATGGAAGAATCAGCTACCAATGGAAGATTCTCTATTTCTGCAATAAATTCACAGCACTTTATCCCGGGAAATGTGGAATTTTAATGTGTCCCAAGTTCTGCATGTGGTTGTGGGAGGGGAAAATCATAATAAATAAATAATCATAAATCATAAATTGCTTGTATTTGACAGAAGCAATTGATTTAACTGCTCTGCTCTGTGTTTGTGGTCAGCATTACTCAATGAAAAGCTCTTCATACCAGATACTGTCCAGCGAAATGGATGATTGGAACAAGAGGAACATGTTTCAGGGTAATAAATTACATATATATATATTTGGTTTTTTGTTTCTAGTGGGTTTTGAGTTGGGTTTTAACCCAGCTCTGGGTTTGGCAAGAAGGCCTTTTTTAGAAAGCACAAGAAAAAGAATTACGTCAGTGCCCAGATGGTGGAATTAGCAGAACGCGAGCACAAAGGAGCGACTTGGTTTCATTTCCGCCAAAATCCGACTTTCCAACTCCGAGGCCTTTTGTTACAAATTCAGCCATTGTGCTCACAGAATGAGGTGGCTCCCAGTGAAATTACCTGGACAGCAAGGAAAATGAGACTCCCCGCTCTGCTGCCGCTCCTGAGCGGGGAGCGAGGCACGAGCACACGGATATTAAAATGTTTCCAGTTTTGGTAACCCTGGGTCAGCAGCGACTGAAGGAAATTTTCCTTTTTGCTTTGGGAGCATTCCAACACTGGTTTTTCCTGAGCTGTTCCATTCTTTGCAGGGATAGGGCTGCTCTTGGCTTTGAGGCTCGGAATTCGCTGCGGGATCCACGGCCAAGGATGTGATTGGCAAGTGCAGTGTTAGAGCAGCAATAATGGAGGTTGAATTGTGCTTGTAAACACCTGCAGGCACCAAACTACCCTGGGAAGTAGAGACCATGGGAAAATAGTCCTGGCACCACTGTTGGACCCAAATTTGTGTGAACTTTATGAGCTTTCCTTGGAGCCAGGGGTGAGAGCACCCCAAGTGACAGCAGGTAAAAGCAGAATTCCTTGAATTTCCTTCCGAGCTGTTCCAGCTCTGATGCTTCACACACAGCCAGTGTAAAGCAGAGGTGGAGTTGGGGAATCATGGAATCACTGAGGTTGAAAAGCCCTTTAGGACCATCCAGTCCAACCATTCCCTCAACACAGCCAAGGCCACCACTGACCCAAGTTGTCCCCAAGTGTACCTTTAGTAACAACCAGGGATTTTTAAAAGCATAAATGCAAGACACTGTTAGAGATTTCAGAAGCACCTGTGCTTGTGTCTAAGTGAATTTGAGTCCATTAAGAAGCACCTGCTTTGTGACTTTTGTGAATTGAAGGGGCTGGAGTGTGTCCAGGGAAGGGAACAGAGCTGGGGAAGGGGCTGGAGCACCAGGAGAGGCTGAGGGAGCTGGGAAAGGGGCTCAGCCTGGAGAAAAGGAGGCTCAGGGGGGACCCTGTAGCCCTGCACAGCTCCCTGACAGGAGGGGACAGCCAGGGGGGTTGGGCTCTGCTCCAGGGAACGGGGACAGGAGGAGAGGGAACGGCCTCAAATTGTGCCAGGGCAGGTTCAGGTTGGACATCAGGAGGAATTTTTCCCTGGAAAGGGTGGTCAGGCCTTGGAAGGGCAGTGGTGGTGTCTCCATCCCTGCAGGGATTTCAAAGCCCTGTGGATGTGGCACTTGGGGACATGGGGCAGAGGTGGCCCTGGCAGTGCTGGGGAATGTTTGGACTCGATGATCTCTCAGGGATTTCCCACCTAAACCATCCTGTGGCTCTGAAATGTTTGGGGACAGCTCAGCATCGTGTCCATGGCTGCAGTTCTCCTTTCTCTGCCCTGGTGCTCTCTGCCTCCAGCTCCTCAGCTCTCAGCAAGGACAATTAGCTGCATTCATCAGCTTAATTAACCAATTTTCTCCTGTTTAAACACATGAGACCAAAGTTGTTGCAGCATCCACCTTCAAAAAACACAACTCAGAACCTGCCAGCACTGAGAGAAGGAAGGAAGCTCCAAGAAGAGAGGGAAACCACACAAAGTCTATTGGAAACACTGCCCAGCATCACTTGGCTGGAAAAAAAGATCTGGGAATGGTGTATCCTACTGGATACAGGGTGAGGATTGTGGGCATCATCCAAAGCCATCCTTTGCCTAATTCCTCCTCATTCCTGGGCAGGAACCCCCAGGAAGGATCAGAGCTCAGAGACCTTGGGACAATAACCAAGGATTTTATCTCTGTACCTGTTCCATCCAGGGATAAACCCATTTTTTCTTGGATCAGCAAATTTTTAGTCATGTGGGACTGGGAAATGCAGTACAAATGCACAGTTTTGTGGTGGCAGAAGTGGGAATATTGTACAACAAATTGAAGCTCCGTTTCTCAGCGAGTCAAAATCTGCTTCTGAATCACTCAAATACATTTTTTCTTATCTTAATCAATCTTTATAAATTTAAAGGTGTAAGAGGGCAACTCCTCCTAGTTCCTTTTAACCTAAAGGCACTAAAATACATGTATTTGTAACCTTAAAACTGCAATTTAAAAGTAGTAAGAGCAGAAATATTCAGCACCATGGTGAAAAATTTAGCATTTCTGGGTTGGGAAGGGGGAGGTTTTCTGCATTTTTTTGTATATGGGAAAGCTCTGGGGTTTTTTGCCTAGAAAATAAATGGTCCAGGTAGCAATCCCAGGGGAAAAGCTGGTGGAATCAGGGAGGATGGGCAGTGGGCAGAGTTGGGAACTGCAGCACTGAGGGAATGTTCTGCTGGGGACCCCCAGCTCTCTCTGCAAAAACTCCCCTTGGGAGCCAAGAGTTTCATCAATAATTAAGGAACATGTGAATATTGAGCTAATTTAGGATTTGCACTTTCTCACATATTTTAATCTCCCTGAAGGTTGGTGGGGTGCGAGGTGGGGAGCGGGGAAGAGTGAAAATAAACCCTCCCTTTGCAGGAGTAAAATTCCAGATGTCAGATCCACCCCCCAGGAAAAAAAAAAAAAAAAAAAAAAAAAAGAAAAAGAGGGATATTTTTAAAGAGATGGTGGTTCCATGTAGGGTTCAGCCACTCATTTTTTGCCTGGCCCATGGGAGTTGTTGCCACTGTTCCCCATCTGTGAAAATGGGGGAGAACAAAGCTTTCTTCCCCCCTTTGTCTGCTCCGTCTATTTTCGCTCGCGGCTTTTCGCCGTAATTTCCCTGTTCCCAAAGCCCTGGGAGAGCTCTGCTGCTTCCTGTGCCCCAGATACAGGTGAAGCCTCACAGCAGAGCAGGGAAGGTGAGCACAAATAAAAAAATGAAAGGTAATCCCGAGGTTTTTCCAAACTGATTACCCCGATCCGGTGGCAATTAAGAGGTGGCATTTTCACATGGCCCCAGCCTCCTTTATGTAACGTGGGAGCTTCTGACAGGACAGGTTTGACCAGCATTTAAGGCAGGGTGCAGAATGAAACCCTCCCTGCTAATGCCATCAGAATGCCAGGTGCTGCAGGAGAAGAGAGAAAAAAAAATTTTAAAAATGTGATTATTAATAATAGTAGCAGTGTTTGCACTTAAAATTCTGTGTAGGGGCCCTGGGAAGGGAGGAAATCCAAACGAGGAATATCCTGCTGGATTTCTTTGTGCAGTAACCACACAGGAGCCCCAGCTTGTGTCTCAGGAGGTTCTGGAAAGCCATGAGTTGACCCCTGTGGTACCTTTGGGAGGGCAAATGTTATCCCAGGATGTGGAGGGAATAATGAGGATCAGGAACACCCGGAGAGGTGCTCTGAGAGGTTCCCAGCTGGGGCAGCAGAGGCAGGAGGTGGGTACAGGTCCTGTCCTTGCTCAGGGTTTTATCCTCTCCCAAACCTTTCCACCCATCGTGCAAAATGTGCAAACACAGGGCAAGGTGGAAGCAGTCCTGTAAAAGGGATCGAGTGGAATTCATCCATCTCTTTCCTTTTCCCAGGAAGGGAAATTCTGCTGCTGCTACTACTAAAAAAATTCCTGGCCTCTGGGGCCTCAACAGAGATGTTTTTATATTCATATATCCAGGTCCTGAGCATCCTGAGGGTTAAAAAATAACAGTGAGCCATGCAACATAGTCACCATACCCAAAGTACCACCCTGTCCAAAATACAACCCTGCAACCCCAGGCAGCCTCATTTTTCAGCCTTCCTAAAGGGAACTGAACAAAACTAAGGATGTTCCAAGTTTAATTCCCAGATTCTCGCTGCCAACCTCTGCAGCACTTCCAGCCTGCAAAATGCACCCGGGGAGAGCAGGGTGGAGAGCTTGGCATCCTCCCTCCCTGTCCCATCACTTCAAGGCGTGAGACAGGACTTTGGGAGAGATCTGGAGCTGCTGGGACAGAACAAGCTGTCCCCAGGAGCGTGCCCGGCTCCAAACCCCAGATAAAAGGCAGCTCCTCCGTGTGTGTGTGTTTGTGTGTGTGTGTGTGTGTGGAAAGGGTTTATAAATCTGTCCCGAGACCAGGAAATCTCCTGCGCCTTTTAGATTTAAGAGAAGTTGCCTTCCTGTTGTATTCCCAGATAACGCAGCTCTGATGGAGCCCACTTGTAAATACCTTAATAGATTTAATCAGTTCCTTTGGAAAATGTTGTTGCTTCCGCAGGGTTTTAGTTCAGTCCCGGGGAAAAGCTCGGGGAGGGCAGTGCTGCTTCAGCTGCGAGCGAAGTTGGCAGCTTCCAGCTCTCCTGACCCCAAAATCGCTGCAATCCACAAGAAACCAGAGGCAGAGCAGAGGGAAGGGAGAGACCAGGAAGCCCAGGCGGATCCTGCCCGGCTCACATTCGCACTCTCCATCACTCCTAATCTGACAAGAGTCAATAGGAACACCCAGGCACGTGGGAAAGCTGCCCCAGCTCCCTGGGATCTGCGCCGGGCTTTTCCCCCCTGGCTCGGGCTCAGATGGGGCAGCCTGGGCCCATCCCGAACCCTGTCCCGCTGCTTTTCTGGCAGCACCGAGAGGAAACCCACGGCCAGAAAAGCGGAGCCGCCGCAGCCCCACGCCCGAGGGTCAAAATCATAAAGGAATCCAGCCATCAAATGCATCCCCCGGGGCAGGTTGCAGGGATGAGCCGGGAAAGGGCAGCCAGCTGGGGATTTTCGGTGCCATCACCTTCCTGGAAATCCTTTGTCCTAGTGAGAAGAATGCTGCTTGGGTGATTTTCCCACCCAGCTGGGGTTAGTGGGGAACACCATTGCGTGGCTTTGGGACTTCCATCCTTTTCGGGATGGGGCAGCACTCCATAAAAAGCAGCAGCAAGGAAAAGATTTTTTTTTGCCTCCCAGTGTCCAGGGATGGGCAGCGGGGACAGACTGGGGATGTTTCACCCTCTCTGAGCTGTGCCCAGCCCCATCCCTGCCTTGTTTTCCCCTAAAAGCTCCCTTAGGAGTCCGACCAGACACGTTCATTGTGTCCACTTTCCATCCCACACAAGGAGACCTGAAAATTTGGGGTGAAAACCCACATGGGGTGGGCAAAGCACAGCCTGGGCTGGTGGTTAAAGCAGGAGAAGCGGGGGGAAAGGTTTTCTCTGCCTGTGGGATCCGCGCCTTGATTTCCCTTGGCAGAGAGGGTTCCTGCAGCTTGTCAGAGCCTGGGCAGGGGCCTTTTGCACCCCAGCGGGATCTCCCTTTCGGTGCCATTTCCCTTTTCTTTTCAAGTTTTCAGTGCCTTTATCTCCTCTCTTAACCTTTAAAGTTTGAAGGTCTCTGAGGTGCGGGGAGGCAGCGGAGCTGTTTGGGGGCGGGACATCTCCAGCTCTCTCCTCACTCCCTTTCAGCCGGCAAAAGGAAAAATAATAATAAAAGAGGGGGAGGGGGGCAGTGGGAAGGAGAAAGGGGGGTGCTGGGGGTGCCGCTTCCCCCCGGGGGGTGCCGGGCAGAGGGGTGGGGAGAAGTTTTCTCGCAGCACCATCCCGGCCGGGGCTGAGGAGTTTGCAAACAAGGAGGAGCAGCGAGTCCCTTCGGTGTCATTGGAGGAGGCTTTTTCCAAGGAGCTCATAAATACGGGAGAGGCCGGGCAGGAGGCTGGGACTGCGCGGGGACCCCGAGGGCAGCGCGGGGGCCGGGGGGGCCATGGCTGCGCTGCTCGGCACATTCCCCTGGCCGGAGCGGCTGGAGGGGGACACGGGCGAGGGGCTGTCCCCAGGGCCACCCCCCCGAGCGGCGCAGGGAGAGAAGGGCTCCGAGAGCCGCCTCCGCCGGCCCATGAACGCGTTCATGGTGTGGGCGAAGGACGAGAGGAAGCGGCTGGCGGTGCAGAACCCCGACCTGCACAACGCGGAGCTCAGCAAGATGCTGGGTGAGGAGCGCGGGGGGCGCGGGGTTGGGGGAGAGGGGCACGGGGAGGTGGGGGATCCACACGGGCATCCCCCGGGGGGCAAACCCTGCCGGGATCCGGTGACATCCAGGCTCAAATCCCGGCGGGATTTAGTGCCCAAGGGAGACCCCCTATCCGGATTCGGTACCCCCGAGCCCACCAGGGCATTCCCGAGGGAGCGCTGCCCCACGCACCCACCCGAGCATGGGATGCACACTCGGATCCAGCGCTCCGGGCTTGGTCCCCAGGCACCTACCTGCTGTCCCTGGAGTGGAAAAAAAAAAAAAACCTCTGTCCGGATTCAGTGCATTGGGGTGGGGATCCAGGCACCCACCCGGCCATTCCTGGGGTGCAAATCCCGTCTGGATCCAGCGCCCCGGAGTGGGCACCGTGCACTCATCGTGCTCATCCCGGGGTGCAAATGCAGCGCCCCGGATTGGGAATGCCAGCGCCGCTGCCATCCCTGGGGGTGCCAACCCTGCCCAGGTCTGGCACACAGCAGGAGGGCACCCCTGCACCTACCTGGCCGGTTTTGGGGTGCGAAGCCAGCCCGGGTGCAGCACTCTGAGGGTGCAGAACCTGATGGAGTTCTGCGGCCCGGGAGCAGCACTGTGCACCCACCCGCTCATCCCGGGGTGCAAACCCAGCGCCCCGGATTGGGAATGCCAGCGCCACTGGGGGTGCCAACCCTGCACCTACCTGGCCGTTTTTGGGGTGCAAAGCCAGCCCAGGTGCAGCACCCTGGAGCTGCAAAACCTGATGGATTTCTGCAGCCTGGGAGCAGCACCGTGCACCCACCCCGGCACCCACGGGGTGCTCACCCCAGCACTGTCCCACTCTCCAGGTGTGCAGCCCCTCCTCAGGGTGTGCTCCTGCTAGCTTGAGGATGGTCCTGCATCCCAGGGGACAGGCACCCTGCCACCCCTCTGCTGCAAACCCTGAGGGTGCTGCCCTGCTGTGCAAGGAGGGAACCCCGGATTTTCCTGGCCTGTCCTTGCTGTCCCACTTTGTCCCAGTGCTACAAGGCTGGGGTGTGTATGTGTGTATTTCTGCTGTTACTTTTGGGAGATCACAACCCATTTCGAATACACTTTTGTTTCCCACTCCCCATCGACTCTTTCTCCTTTTCTCCCAATCCCCATTTTGATGTGAAACCAAGAGGGCAAACCAAAATTATCAGCCCAGACAGCCTGAGAAAGAGCTGCTCGAATTGCAACACAGCTTTGCTGCCCAACCTCTTATCCAAAGTTTGTGTTTCCCTGGACAGTTCTGTGGTGTTTTCTTTGGTGGTTTGGGTTTTTTCCTTGCTGCTTTGCCATGCAGCATCTCAGCTTATTAGTGTTATTTCTGCTGTCTCAGGCCATGGGAAGGCATCAAAGGCTTTGATCTATATCCTCATTTCTCCCCCTCACCCTGAGGAGCAGCCTGGGACAGCCTCACTGTGGGATAAAACCCCCCTGCCCAATGCTGCTTTTCTGTCCTGTGTCTTGGGGACATTTTATCTCAAACAAGGAGGAGCAAGGTCATAGAATTACAGAATCATGGGATGGTTTGTGCTGGAAGGGAGCTTAAAGACCATCTAGTCCACCCCCCTGCCATGGGCAGGGACACCTTCCACCATCCAGAGCAGCTGTCACAGTGCCCAGGTCTCCTTGTGCCCTGCTGCAAGTCCTGGCAGGGCACAGGCTGGGGCACCTTAAAGGACACCACGTCCTGACCCTCTGCTCAGCCAGGCACAGCCTTGGCTGTCCCTGCCCCACAGCCAGGCTCTCTGTCCCACCCCATGGAGCTGGCAGAGTTCATCTGCCTGGATTTATTGACTAACCCTAAACCCACCTTGTGTGGAGACTTCAGATTAAGTGAGTGACCCTACAGCAGCCCCAATTCCTCCCTTCTCCTCCCACCCGCTGCCGCCTCGTTCTCCTGCGGGGTTTTTGGGATCTCGGGCTGCGGGTGCTAAGGGAGCGTGTCCTGCATTTCAGGGAAGTCCTGGAAGGCGCTGAGCCTGTCGCAGAAGCGTCCCTACGTGGAGGAGGCCGAGCGGCTGCGGGTGAAGCACATGCAAGATTATCCCAACTACAAGTACCGGCCCCGTCGGAAGAAGCAGGTCAAGCGCATCGGCAAGAGGGTGGATCCCGGCTTTCTGCTGGGCAGCCTGACCCGGGACCAGAACTCCGTGCCGGAAAAGCGGACCTGCAGCCGGGCCGGGGGGGACAAGGACGGCCCGGGTGAGTACCAGCCCCGCCCGGGGCTGCCGGCGGTGCGGGGCTACCGGGAGGCTGCGGGCGGCGGCAGCAGCGCCAGCGTGGACACCTATCCCTACGGGCTGCCCACCCCGCCGGAGATGTCCCCGCTGGATGCCATAGACCCCGAGCAGAGCTTCTTCTCCTCGCCCTGCCCCGAGGAGCATCACCGCTCCCACTTCTCCCCGGAGTTCGCGGGAGGCTCCTTGCCCTGCGGCCACCACCCGCTCAGCCCCATGCCGCAGCCGGCCACCTGCATGATCCCGCCGGCCTCCAGCTGCCCTTCCCTTCCTCCTCCTCCTCCTCCTCCTCCTCCCAGCTATTACACACCCACCTTCCCCTCCCTGCCCCCTCCCAGCCTCCATGCCCACCTGGGCCAGCTCTCCCCGCCACCTGACCACCACGGCTTCGACACCTTGGACCAGCTGAGCCAGGCGGAGCTGCTGGGGGAGATGGACCGCAACGAGTTCGACCAATATCTCAACAACCCCGGCCACGGCGACCACCACGGCGACCACCACGGCGGGGCCCTGGCCAGCGGGCACGCCCCAGCGTCCGGCAGCTCGCACGGCTCCGAGAACAGCCTCATCTCCTCCGTCCTGGCCGACGCCACGGCCACCTACTACAATAACTACAGCGTGTCTTAGGAGCCCGGCCGGGGCCGCCTGGACCGGCCGAGGAAGGAGCGCACACTGTTCCGAGGCGTGGGGACATCGCCCGCGGCCCCTCAGGGTGACCGAGCCCGAGCCGAGCCCCGGAGTCTCCTCGGTGCTGTAGGTAAAGGATGGGGGTTGTTGGGTCGCCGCCGTGCCAAGCCTGGAGTGCTCTGCTCCCACCGCGGCCAGGGGCACTTCCCGATGCCAAAGCCAAGTCCCTCTTCCAAAGCAGGGATGCTCCTGGGAGTGCAGGAGTGCTGCCCCTCGTTTTGGGGCGTCCCCAGCTCTGCTTTGGAGTCAGGAGTGCGGCAGCACCCCGCAAACGTCAGGTCTGAGTTCGCCCCTGGAAGGGGGAAAGGCAGGGATGGGAGAAGGGAAGGTTTTGGGGAAGGTCTATGAGCTGGTTTTGGGTTCTGGTCCGACCTGCCTGACCACTCCAACGGGGATTAAAGCCCCCATCCCCTGCCCCAGAGCATGGATTGGGGGCTTCATCCCTCAGGACACCCCAGAGGGGATGGGACACCAGCCCCAAGGGTGCTGAGCCTGTTCTGGACTGGGGTGAAATCAGGAAAGGCAGGATCCAGCTGGCACCCACCCCTGGGTGCAGCTCCTGGGATGAACATTTTGGCCAAGAGGTGATGATGTAGCAGACACTTTTTTTATCAAACCTCCTTCAAAGGGGAAGGCTCCGTGTTTGGAGCCACAGTGCTCAATGCCTCTCCTAACTCTGGCGTTTTATTGCTTATAATAAAGCTGTACATTGATTTATTCCTTCCATTATTCCTTCTCCCCCCCCACCTCGGATTTTGTATTGCTCGAGTTCTCTTCCTTTCCATAAAGATGAAGCTTTATTTTAAATCAGTTATATGACATGATTAATCTTAGTGTTTACTGTATGGCACTTGGTAATGATTAGTTAGTAACGTGGTTATGATTTCCTGGTTTCAGTCCCCAAAATGTGTTAATAATAATTGCAAAGAAAACTTAAAAAAGAACCCCAAAAGTTCACCGGTTTTTAAGCTAATACATTCCATCTCTTTTGTGTGACTCTATGCATTTTGAATGAGTGTAGATACGAGTTTGCATAAAATATTTAATTTAAATAAATATGTTTTTATATGATGACTGTTCAATGATTTAAATTGCTGTCGCTATTGACAACAGTTTTCAAAACAGAAACATTTCCCGTGCAAGTGCTATTTTTTTATATTTTTGTTGTTGTCATTGTTGTTGTTGGTATTTTCAGCCAAATTTTTCTACTTCCATTTTTTTATAAATAAAATGAAGATCTGTGGTTATCTTTACAAATTGTGGATTACTTTCTAACAGACTCAGGGCATGATGAGTGCTTACTCTCATTTTTCATGGAGCATCTCAGGGCTCAGGTCACTGTGCTGGCCTTGATCCTGCTTTTACCATCTCTCAGATATGATCTTTGTAATCCTATTTCCATATTACAGTGAAGGCAAGAGCTTTGCCTTTGGTGTCTTGGTGAGCACAAATGATGTTGCCAATTTAGGGAGCAAGTGCCAGTGCCTGGAGCGTGGGTTTCAGTCACTTTCAAGGCTCTATTTCTTTTACAGTTTGGGCTGATTCACCTTTTAAGATGCTCCACAATGTGGGGACCCCAAAAAGAGCCCTGTTTTCGGTGCAGATTGAGGCAATGAGGCCTGAGAAATGTATAGAGGTCAAATTTGGAAAGGTGATGTTGACTGATGGTCTTCAGGCCTGGCCAGCAAAGAGAAAATCTTATTCCATGTTGTCTGTGGAAAAAAATCACAGCCTGCTCTTGCCAGACATTAAATCAGGCTGTGCCCCTGCTGTCCTTGAGGTCAAGCCATGCACAGAGAATCCCAGAGCTGTTAGGGCTGGAAGGGACCTCTGGAGACCCAAGGCAGGGTAAACACCTCCCAGAGCAGTGCTCTCCCAGGCTGGGTCTCCTGCTTGGCCCCAAAAAGTGGAGGAGCACATTTCCAAGTGCACTTTGTGATGTCACCTCTGTGGGGTGGCTGGGAGGGATCTTCAGAGGTCACCCAACCCAATCCTGTCCCACAAATGGCATCTCTGATTTATGTACCCCATTGTCCCAGCAGGTGGAGGCTGTGTGAGTGTTTGGGGGGCACCAACGTGCTCCTGTCCTGTGCTCCTCCATCCCCCATGGATTCAGCTCTCCCATCCTGCCTCTTCCCTCTTCCACCTCTCAGGCATCCCAACTCCCTCCTGGCCTTTTGTTTTTGGGGGAAAGGAATGGATACCTTTGGGTGCCCTGCCAGCCCCAGGTACTGCTGGTGGCTCAGCCCAAACGTGACTCTTGCAAGAGGATTTTGGAGCTGGAGGGAGGGAGGGAGGTGCCAGGATCCTGTTTGGCCTCTCTACCCAGCAGCGTTGACTCACGTGGGACCGTGCCAGGAGCAGGAGTGGGGCTGGAGAAGTCCTGCTTTTCCCTTCTCCATCTCTCCCTGCAATCCCTGTGCTGCCCCAGGCCCCAGAGGCAGCTGAGAGCAGTGAAATTCCCTTGGGGAGCAGGCTCAGCTGTCCCAGCCCCCCAGAAATTCAGCTCTGGGCATTGCCACCAGCCTGATCTGGGATGTCACATTCTCACCCTATAGGACATTTTTCCAGAACACTGGCTGCTGCTGATCCTTCTCTTTATTCCTAAGCCCTGAGGAGCAGTGGGATAACTGCACCACCCTGATAGGACATTTTTCCAGAACACTGGCTGCTGCTGATCCTTCTCTTTATTCCTAAGCCCTGAGGAGCAGTGGGATAACTGTACCACCCTATAGGACCCTTTCTCCAGGACATTGGCTGCTCCTGATCCTTCTCCTTATTCCTAAGCCCTGAGGAACAGTGGGATAACTGTACCACCATATAGGACCCTTTTTCCAGAACATCGGATGCTCCTACTGATCCTTCTCCTTATTCCTAAGCCCTGAGGAGCACTGGGATCAACTGCACCACCCCACAACCCTTTTCCCTCTTTGCTTTCATCCCATGGTGGAAAGAAACCCCTCTCCAGCAGCTCCCAGAGCCTGATTTCCCCAGGAAAAGGGGTTTCTCCAAGCACCCCATCCCCAAGGATAAACGGAGAGCCCCGCCAGCCAAGCCTGTCCCCACTTGCCCAACGCAGTGAGGAGAGGTGGGAGCTTGTCCCTGTGCTCTCTGCACTGCCAGGAACAGCTACGGCCCCAGCCAGGAGCCAGGGCCCCCCGAGGGCGTCGGGAGCCGCAGCCAAGGCGAGGTGCGGCTCCCTGGGCACACGCCCAGCGCCGGGAGCAGCCGGCTCCCACCTCCAGGACACTGCTGAGATGCAATTCGGGAGCTGAGCCACCCACCCCTGCTCTGGTGGGGGGGAAAATGAGATGCTGTGGGTCAATCCCCTCTAGCCACAGCAGGTTTTGGGGATGCAGGGCGTTGCTGTAGGGAGCAGAGGTGGGATGGAGTGGTTTTGCTTGGAAAGGGGATATCCATATGAAAGACTGCTGGCCATCAGTGTTTGTGGATGTTGGGGGGGTCTCCACCCCAAGCAGGACTCGTTCTGCATCAGTCCTGGGCATGTTTCTCCTCCCTCCCCATCCCAAATCCAGGAGCCCATGGCTGTGTCTGTGCATGCTGAGGAGCCTTGTGGTTTGTGGCCCGCTGTCCCCAGCCTGGGAGCCAGCAGGAAAAACAAATCAGGGCTGCAGGAAGGGGTAAAACAGCCTCACACCACACTTGGGGTGTCAGTGTGGGCCAGGACAGGGGCATCTCCTTGCCCTGAAGTGACCAGGGTGTGAGCCCTCTGTCCCCAGTGTCTGGTGGCCTTGGCCAGTGCTGGCCCCCGTGGCTGTGCAGGTCATGGGGAGCAGGGATGAGGTCACTTTCCTGCATAGCTGGGATTTGGGCTGGCCAGGAGCTGTGTCATGCCCTGGGTGACTTCCTCTGCATCCCTTGAGCAGGTGGTGGCTCCTCTGTCCTCTCTCTGCTTGTCCCAGCACCACTGGGCAGGGGTGACAGGCACGTGGATGTTCCATGCCTCAGTTTCCCTGTCTGTGAAACAGAGATAATTCTCCCTTCCCTCCCACCCTTTTTCCAACCAGCTCTGGGATGTGACCTGTCTCTTCCCCAGAATCTGAACAGGACCAGGTTCTCGTGCTGCCTTTAGCACAAGGGGTCCCTGCCCCATGAGAGGCATCTGGATCCTGCTACGAAATCAGCTGGGAGACAATTTTCCCTAATTTTCCAAAGCAGAACCAGGTGAGGGAAGTAGAGGCAGAGAAGGGGGTGAGGTGACTGGGCTGAGCTCACCTAGCAAATCACTGACAGAACCTAGAGATACCCTCAACACAGCCAACACCATAATCCCCTTTTCCCCTGCTGTTTCTCACCTCCTCCCTCCATCCCTTTTTTCCCACCACTCCACCCGAACCCCATACACCCCACAGCGAGGAGGGCAGGATCAGAGCCTCCCTGCCATCTCTCCAGAGGAGGGAATGAGACAAGCTGCTGAGTGGTTTCCTGGCCAGCACTGCCAATGGGAGCTGCTTGGGGTGCCGGGAGCAGGGGAGGATGCATCCGGAGCTGAGTGTTTCCTGGCAGATAAGGACAGCCCCTCCTGCAGGATGTTATGAGTCCAGCTCCTACCTCCACGCTTCAAGAGAAGGGGCCGAGGAAAGGCTTGGATGTTTATGTCAAGGAAAAATAACTTCTCCCTCTGTGTACAATCCTCTGGCTCCCCCAGGGCTACGTGCAGCAGGGTAAATGCTGGGAATAGGAAAACAGGGGTGAGGAGAGTGATGGGGGACAAGGAGAGCTGTGGGGTGTCTGCCTGCTCGCTGGGGCTGCATGGGAAGGTGCCAAGGGAAAGGTGGGATTGATCTGAAGAGCTTGAGGATGGATAATTCATGCTCAGCACTGTGGGATCAGGCTCATCATCAATCCAGGATCACCTTGGCCCAACCCAGCGTGTCACATCTGGTGCACACCTGGAGCAGGTCCAGCCCCCAGGTGGGATTTCTCCTCATCCTTCAGGGTGAGCCCCTTCAAAGCCAGAGAAAGCCAACCATGGCAGCCCCAACAGCTGGAGATCAGGGTTATCCTGCCCACCTCTGTCATCCAGGCAATCAGAGATGCTGGCAGAGTTGGGTCTGGCAGCCTGGCTGGCTGGGGAGGAGGGGGAAGTTGTGCAGTGGGTGTGGAGGGAATGAGGAAAACATGGATTTTCTCCATATTTTTTTGCAATGGATAAGTAGAATCCAGTGCTGGCCAGAGCCTCCTCTTCAGATTGCAGCTGTGCTCTCCTAACACTCATCTTGGGGAATATCCCCAGGGCTCAGGCCAGAACTTGTGCACTGCCTGAGGGCTGGTACATGTCCAGGGCCACCTCTGGACGATGGAAGGAACATGGAAACTGGTCAAGAAATTAGGACAGGGAAGACCCTCAGCCCTCAAGTGTTATCATTCCCACTGAAATTACACCAGATCCCAGCACACAGGTCCTGCCCCAGGCCGAGGACAGGAGCAGTGAGGATATTCCTGGTGAGGGTTTGGATGTGCTCACCTGGTTTGGATGGGTCCAGACATGGAACAGCTTTTCGTGGAGAATTTTGTCTTCAGCATCAATAGGAAGAAATCTGAAATTAGATTCAAGATATGGCAATGTCCTGTCCAGGGTGATTAATGAGAGATGAGCTGCCTCCTACTCCCATCTCAATCCAAAAGGATTGCTGCAGGGCCCACTCCCCACCCAGTGGGTCCAAAAGAGGACTGGAGGAAAACCTGAGAGGAAAGGAGAGAGGGAAAACCCTTTTCTTTCTCCTGCAGGCTTGAGGAGTCCCACCAAGAGCTGAAGGGAGCACTGCTGCGCTCAGGGAGAATTTTGGGATCAGAATTCTCGTGCTGGAGCCCTGACCTGTGCCCTCCTCCAGGTCCCACCCTCAGCACCCCGAATTCCCCCGTGTGCCACCCAGCCAGGACACCGCACCCCGCCCCAGCCAGCCCGAGATTTTGTTCTTTCCCTTTGATTTCCAGGAGCTCCCTCTCGGCCCCCACGGCAAACAAAACATCAGAAGGCCAGGCTTGGCGGTGCAGGAAGGAAACCAGCTCATGTGGGGCTGAGTCACAGTCCCGCTGCTCCTCCCGGCATCCCGGGGAGCGGGGAGGGGATAAGGGATGCCAGGGGCACCAAAAATCCTCGCCCACCACCAGCACCATCACCACAGCCCCCTTTTATCTGTTTTGGGGAACAAAACACAGCTTGTGGGCTGCTTTTTCATGAATTTGGAGTGGGAAAGGCTGGATTTGCTTTTGAGGGAAGAGTCTTCACACTGCCCGTTTGGGCCTCAGCCAAAATTCAGGGAGGATGCCAAAAAAGATTTTAAAAGAGGCTCCTCAGCACCCCTGACCTGGGACCAGCTACCTGATTTTCTCCTCTCAGGCTTCTTCATGAGAGCTTCATGTGGTTGTGATTGACACCAGTCAGACATTTCCAACTCCCCCCTCTATATTTATTGTAGATGAAAAAAAACCCCAACAAATAATTTAAAAAAAACCCCACACATGTATATATGTATATCTATATGTATATGTATGTCTACATGTATATGTATATGTATATGTATATGTTTATCTATATCTATATCTATATCTATCTATATCTATAATCTATATCTATATCTATTTCTATATCTATACCTATACCTATACTTATATCTATATCATCTATATCTCCATATATATCTATAGCTATATATATAGATATAGATATATAGGTATATGTGTGTGTGTGTGTGTGTGTTTATATATATATATAAGATAGGTACTCCCAAATCTACCTCTCATTTACGGGAGATACCAAATATACACATATAAATATATATAATCTATATCTATATCTATTTCTATATCTATACCTATACCTATACTTATATCTATATCATCTATATCTCTATATATATCTATAGCTATATATATAGATATAGATATATAGGTATATGTGTGTGTGTGTGTGTGTTTATATATATATATAAGATAGGTACTCCCAAATCTACCTCTCATTTACTGGAGATACCAAATATACATATATAAATATATAAAATATAAATAAACATAAATATATAAATAGATATACATATATATAAATTTAAAATATGCACATACAGGAGATATGACATATACATGTATATATATGTATAAGGGATCCTTATATATAAATATACATAAGAAAAATGAGTTCAAGCTTTTTAGCAAGGCCATCATGATAGGATAAAGTGTAATTGTTTTAAAGTAAAAGAGGGTAGATTTAATAAATATATTATTAAATTTATTATTAAATATTAAATATAAGAAAGAAACCTGGTCTAGTGGAAGGTGTCCCTGCCTCTCAGTCTGCCAAAAGAGGATGACAGCACACAGAGAGTGTCCTGGAAATGACCCCTGGCCTTTTGCTCACCTTGAACCTTACCTGGGCAGTGGTTGCATCCCTGCCACTTCATCTGGGCCAAAATCACCCCAAACAATTGGAAGGTGATTGGGAAGCCTCTGACCCTGCTCCTATTCCTTGATGGGCTCTTCTGGAGTGTGGATTTGTCTGCTGGGCTTTTACCACCTTAGAAAACATTCCCACTTCCCTCCCCCATGCCCAGGAAGATGGAAGACGTGTTGCAGTTGCAGAACCAAGTGCTCCAGGATCAGGAAAGGCCAGGCTGGAGCATGTTTGTGCAACCTCCCTGCTCCTTCCAGGTGCCAGGCACTGCAGCAGAGTTCCCAGGATGTGCCAGTGCATTGGAAAGCACTGATCTCGTGGTTACAGCATCACAATGAACTTTTCTCCCCTCTTGGACCCCTCTCAGCTCAGGCAGATTTGGGTGCATCCACTCAACATTTAACAAGGCCAGCCAGCTCCCTTCCCAGTGACTGCCTGATCAGTGATTTAAGGTGGGATTTAACTCCCAGGTGTGTCCAGCTGTCTCCACTCTGATTTGGAGGTAAAATCCATCCTGGTACAGTTTTCATCTCAGTTGGTTGGTGCCAATAATGCCATGGTTGTGGGTGTGATCCCTCAGTGGGAAATTCACTTGGAAGTTGGACTTGATGATCCTTGTGGGTCCCTTTCAACTCAGAATATTCTGGGATTCTCACAGAAATGCTGAGGTTCTAAGGGACCTATGGATATCCCATATGGGATCTGTGATAGATCTTTTCCTAGAAAGAGGCCTGGCTTGGAGGTGGGACTCCCCTGGGGTTGACTGTCCCTCTCCAAACCAGCATGACATTCCAAAATGCCTTTTCCTGGTGGCCTTTGCTTGAAACAGAGCCCACATCCCCACAACAAACAGGCTGGGTATCTCAGCACCCACTCCTATAGAGGATCCATGGAGGTCCCAACTCTCCCAGGATCTCCCATGCCAGAGCTCCCTCCAATCCAGGCTCCTCTTCCCTTCTTTTATTCGAGGGGAAACCCACAACCCAGACCCCCTACACCACCCTGCCTGCCTTCCATCCCCAGCCTCCTGAAAAGTCCCAAAAACCACCCCAAGGGAATTTCTCCAAGGGATGGGACTCCCCTGTAAAGGACCTGCTGTACCAAACGACCCATCAGACCTTCCTGGCTGCTCATCCCTGCTGCCTTCCCGGGTTCAAAAGGTGATTTAGGATGACATGCTCTGCTCTACATGAACTTGCCAGCTATTGCCAGCTCTTGCCAGCAGCGTGACGAGACACCCCTTCATTGTACATTAATTCCAGCAGGCGTACGGCCCAGCAATCAAAGTGCCTCATTAAACTTTAATTAAATTTCCCAAGTGATTTGCTCCCGGGCGGAGAACCTGCAGTGCAAGCCCAAGCAAGTCTGTGTGTGTGTTTGTGTGTGTGTGTGTGTGTGTCTGGGCTTTTGAGGTGGTTTTTTCCCCCAAAAATTTTATCAACACTTAGTGGCTGGGGTATGAAATAAAGCCAGAGGTGGAAATGCAGAGGTGGAAATCCAGTTGAGACTAGGAAGAAAAGCCAAACTGATATTCTGCTCCAGCCACTGCTGCTGAGTGCTGCTCTCCTGGAAGAACATTCTCCTGTGCTTCTCCAGGCTGAACAATTCAAACTTTCCCTGCTGTTCTCCTGGAAGACCAGGATGATTTTGCATTACAGTCCCTTTGTAGGATGTGAACAGGAGGTAAAGTGGCCAGGAATTAGAATTCACTCTCAGATCAGTTCCCACAATCAAAGCTTGGTGAAAGCACAAAGGAATTCCAAACTTGTAATGGATGGCAAACAAAACTAGATCTCTTTCTATCAATGACAACTCTTACAATCAGAGGGGTGAGGATTAGAAGGGACCTTAAAGACCATCTAGTTCCACCCCCTGTCCATAGGGGCACCTTCCACTAGCCCAGGTTGCTCCAAGCCCTGTCCAACCTGGCCTTGGACACTTCCAGGGATCCAGGAGCATCCACAGATTCTCACATGAGCCTGTGCCTGTGCTCTGCCTTGATGACCAGTTGGTCAAAACTCTCTCCAGAGCAAGGTGGCTGCACCTGAACATCCACTGTCTTGGGTTGCAGTACAGGATGTGGCCAGCAATGTGTGTTCTGTCCCCATCTGTTAAACCAGGTGGGCAGTGACCCTGATCTCCTGGCACACATTATCTGCTCATGGGCCAGCTTTAAACCAGCTGGGGCAATCATCTTTATCTTTCCCACAGCCCATCCTCCCTCCAGGAGATCTCTCCTGTTCATGGCCATTGAGTCCCAGGGCATGGCTGATAAAATTCCATCATCCCATGGGAGATGCTCCAGCCAGGGGAGGAGCCAAGCCTTTCCTACCCAGATAAAAACTGACATTTGGAACACCAGAGCAGCCTTTCCACTGGATCCCAGAGGAAAACTGGACCTTTCCACATCATCCCTGGACCTTCAGAGGAAAACTGCACCTTCTACAGGAGCATTGCTCCAGCTGAACCACATCTGCCCCTGCAGGAGGATGCAGCCACCATGGAATGGCACTGCTGCCAACACCCTGACTGACTGACGGGTGTCAGCTTGGATTCTGACTCTGGCAGTGCTTTGGGATTGTTCTGTGTAATACTGCATTTCTATTTTAATTTTCCTAGTAAAGAACTGTTATTCCTAATTCCCATATCTTTGCCTGAGAGCCCCTTAATTTCAAAATTATAATAGTAATTTGGAGGGAGGGGGTTTACATTCTCCATTTCAAAGAGAAGCTTCTGCCTTTATTGGCAGACACCTGTCCTTCACACCAGGACACCCACCAGGGTGGTTCCTTGGGCCATGCTGACCCCTGACCGTGGCTGGGATCCTTTGGGCTCCCTCCAGCAGACTCAAACCACGCCAGGAGCGCAAACGCGAGACGCGCACTCCACATGGAGACATACCCACGTTTGTCTCTGTTATTTCCTGCAAGCTGCAAGCTGATCTCCAGATTCCAATTCCCTGAAGGCTCCAGAAGGAGCCAAACCCAAGGTTCTGTTCAGGGGACTGCACAAACCTGACCCAGCGTGGGCTCCGCGGGTCCCTGCTCCGCGATCCTGCACGAGGGGAAATTTCCCTGAGTTTTTTCCTTGGCCTGGAGTGGATGGAGGGCAAACAAAAGCGAATAATGGAGCACTTATTCACCTCGAAAGAGGCACGAGCACAAAAACCAGCCACCCCCTTGAAACTTCGAGTGAGGTGGGGATTTCCATGTATTGCCTGTGCTTCCAGATCTGCAGATAAGGGTACAGCTGGTCAAACATTTTCCATTGATGATTTCCTTGCAGAAAACATCCTTCTAAGGGAAAAAAAAAAAGCCCAGTAACTTAAAGAAAGTTAGAGTTTAGCTTTGTTTCCCTTAAGCACCCTTAAATAGAAAGTGCTTTTTATGTGACTTTTCAGGTTTTTCTCGTAGAAAAGAAAAATAGAAGTGATGAGGGACCAGTCAGAGTGAGATTGTTTGATTTTTTTAAATGACAAGTTGCATATATATTTTTAATGTTTTTTTTAACAATATTCAAACTCTCCCCATAGAAAACAGATTTTTTTTTCATGTTCTGTACTTTTTCCTTTCCATTAGCTGTACTTAAGCGTTTCTTGGTCAAGTTAAGCTTCATCCTCATCACCAGATTTTACCAGTTTGAACACATATTTAGTTTTAGGGGTCAGAGTAGATGATCTTCAAAGATCCCTTGCAGCCCAGTGATTCTGTAATTTAAACTTTTCCTACTTTAATATTAACTATATTCAGGTGTATAACTGTGATTAAAAATAAGAGATTTTTCAATAAAACTGATAGATTACTATTCTCAATTAAACAAAGACAAAACTGAAATAGAGAAGATGATTTTCCCTCTAAAAAAGAAGGTTTTAATAAGATTTTTTTTTTTCCTGAAAGGTAATTTTTTTTTTAATTGAGGAAAAAAGATGAGGACCTCAGCTGGGAGAACAATTGGGATTTTCCAGTTGTTTGTTGCTGATTTTGCCTTCAGTCAAACTGGATAAAGGCATTTATAGAATTAGGGAATATTCTTAAAAAATATATTTGGAAGCTGAAGGGAAACAGGAATCTGCTTCCTAACTGTGCAGTCTGCATTGTATTAATGGAAGAGAATAATTAGGAATGGAACCAGATCTCTGCATTTACATGATTTTGCTCCTGCCAGCGAATCATTCCACACACTCTGCCATGTCCCTTAACCCCAGTGAGCTCTGTCTAACCTGTCAGCAGTGCTGGGATGACAATTCCTCTCTTAAGGGACCTGGGAACATCCATTATTCCCTGCAAGATCCTAAAGTGAGCACGTGCTGCTGCTTTCCTCCAAGGTGACACGAAGGAGTTGGAGGGAGCTCGGTGTCTTTGTCTGTAGGAATAGGCTGAGCCTTGGGAGATGAGGCTGCTGGCATGGAAATATTTGTCTAGGAAGGAAGATCCATGGCAAAACCTGGCAAAAGCCCAGCCCAGCCCACTGGGAAAGTGTTGGATAAACTGATTTAGTGATTAAGGCCAGAATTCCCTCGGTGCCTTTTTGGTGGGAAATATCTGAGACAGCTTAATGACAGGAGGCTGGAGGAGCCTGGTGCCCACTGATTTCACGTGGAGGCTCATTCCTGGACTTTCTTTGGGATGGATGTCCAAAAATGAGTCATGTCCCAGGAATGGGGTTAGGGGGTGAGACCAGGAATTGACTGGGTACGCCTCGTCCTGCCTAGGCATGAAAAATCTTTCAGGGATCCTGTGGGATGAAGAGGAACAGGTTATTGTTGTGCAAAGTGCCTGGCTACCACTCTCCAGCCTTTTGCAATTGTAGGTTCAGGAGTAAAAGTGGAGTCTGCTTCCTTTGTGCATTTATACAGGGAAAATCTCACAGGACTGAAGTCCCCAAATCCTGCAGCTTTGAACACATCTCCCAGCAAACAAGGAGCAATTTTATTTCTGGGGAACTGAAGGCTGGAGAGCCACCCCCTGCTTCTGATTGATGCACAGCATTGGTGAATTCCCTTGCAGTGAAAATGGCAGGAGAAACCTTGGAGGTCTTTTCCAACCTTAAGGATTTTATGGATTTTGTGAGCACAGAATAAAATGTAGGGTGCTGTTTATCCCACCTAAATGATGGAAACTCAGAGCTTTATCTCCATTAGTTGTCTAAATATTCTAGGGGAAAGTGTCCCTGCCTATGGTCTTTATGGTTTCTTCCAACCCAAACGCTTTTATGATTCTATGATTTTATTATGTTTATTTTCTGCCCAAATAATCATAATATTAAAGATTTTAGGATGGTATTCCTATATTGCCTGTTGGGAATCACCCTAGGAAATGCAAACTCACAAATCTGCATAGGAATACACTGGGGCTGTGCTGGTTTTCCAAAAAACTTTTTCAATGCCTTTGGTCTGTATCAGACAGGACAGCATTGCTCCAGTGCTGGTGCTTTGGAAATTCCTGGTTTGCTGGAAGATGAATAACCAAAAAATCCAGGTCTCAGCTAATTTAATTTGCCTCTAGTCCAAGAGGAGAACTGACAACTCCAGACATGGTCAGGGTATTTTATACAGCTATTTTAAAATAAGACAACTTGTCCTTTTGAAAAGAAACCTTGGTTCTTACTCCATTCTTCACTTTTATTTCCAGAAGGTGTAAAGGGAAGCAAGAGCTTGGATTTCTCCAGCTCCAGGGTGTCTCCTGCAGCTCAGTGAATCCCAACAACACATAAAGAGCCTGGCAGCCTGTGCCAGGGCTTGAAAAGCCTCCCAGGGAACACACTTTTCCAAATATCCAATCTAAACCTCCTTTCTTCCCAATATCCCATCCATCCCTGCCCTCTGGCAGTGGAAGCCATTCCCTGTGTCCTGTCCCTCCATGCCTTGTCCCCAGTCCCTCTCCAGCTCTCCTGGAGCCCCTTTAGGCTCTGCAAGGGGCTCTGAGCTCTCCCTGGATCCTTCTCTTCTCCAGGTGAGCACCCCCAGCTCTCCCAGCCTGGCTCCAGCCCTTGGAACATCTCCATGACCTCCAAAATCACTCCAACAGATCCATTGTCTGTTCTGAGGATCCCAGAACTGGACACACATTAATGATCCCCATCCCAGAGACTGACCATCCTGCCTTTTCTTTGCAGGAAGACATCACAGGTCAGGGAATGAATCAGAAATGTTGTGTTTCCATTCCTCACTCGTCTCCTTTTTCATCTAAACCTTGGCTGCTGCCAGCTTTGAGCTTCTTCTGCTCCAGCTGGTTTTGCTCTTCCAGCCTCTCACTGGAGATTTCCCTCACTGGAGCAAAGCAGGACGAGCCTTTGTGCTCTAAATATGAAATAATTTAGGGTGGCTTAAAATTCCCATGTAATCAAAGCCATGCACTGTGGTTACAGCCATTAACCTCAGGATTTCTGTTTAAAAAACCCTTCTAAAAAGGGACAGTTTCTAGGCTTGTGGAAGGAATAGAACCCTCCAACTCCCAATTTTCACTGCTCCTGATCCCCCAGAGCCTCTCTCACTCCCAGGACCCCACATCCCCCATTGTGCCCTCCCCTGGTCCCTGTGTTGGTGGGGATGTGTGAGAGCAGGAGCTGCCTCAGGATTTATTTTCAAGTATTTAACACTTCTGTTACAGGAGAGGAATTGCAGTGCCCGAGTGAGAGCCCACAAGGCACTTTCTGAAACTACCCCCTAAAAAAAGGCACCTCCAGAAATTCCTCAGGAACTCACAAAATCCTCAAGGCTGTGCTTTCCATCCTTGTTTCTTAAATTGATTTTTTTTTTTTTTGTTGCCATCTCCCCACCTCCTCTCCAAAAGAAAGGAGTTGTGGAAGTACATCCTGTCTCCTCTGCAGGACTTTGGGCTGCCATTAGCATCTCATGCATTATTCAGTGGGCTGATTATGAATGAATCAGCATAGATCCCTCCCCTTGGAAAGCTGAGAAAAGCTGCAGCTCTGTCAGAATGCCCCATGGCCCTTCCTGACCCAGCTGGCTGCAAAGGGAGATGTAATTTCTTAGTGACGTTTAATTAAAATTTAATTAATTTGTGAAGAAGCAGTGGATGTCCTGAATAGATTTTTATTTCAAAGGGAATGCTTGAGAATTGGTGCCCTGATCCTGTGTAGTGCTGGGAAAGCACTGAATGGATAATTTTTAACAAGGATTGGGAGATCAGTGGGGCAAAAAGCACCTGGAGGAGGGTTGAGGGTGGGATGTTTGATCCATGACTGGATTTGTGTTATTTGCAGAATAAATAAGGAGTGAATGATTATTAAGCATCTTCTGATTAGGAGCAACAGCAAGAAGCAAAGATCCCCTTCAAGTTATAAATTCCACCGAAACTCAGCAATCCAGGAGCAATTGCCACAGTGAAATCCAGCTGCTTTTCCCTTTTCCCTTTTCCTCTTTCCTCCCTCTCAAAATCCACCCTGTGACAATTTCCTCAGCCTGAGAGCTGATCCCCTGTCGAATGTGCTGAATGGATAAAATCTGCAGCAGCAAGTGAGATTAATTTGTCTCTGGAATCAACATTATGCAAACAGGACCCACCCTAATTTGTGTGAACAGGCTGTGTATGTTATCTTATGATTAAACAGCTTTGTAAGCATCAAAATATCTCATCTGGCTTCCCTGAGCAGGGTCTGATCCTGCTCTGAGGCTGCTGCCTTCCCTTCAGCTCTGCTCTGCACCTCTTTAGGGCTCAGAAGGTCCCAGCACTTTTTTTAGGGAGAGGAACCAACTCTGTGTCAAGTTATAAATTAGTGGCATCTTAATTTTATTTTGGAGGAGCCCTGAAAGCCCAGTGAGCAAAGGTTTAACTCAGGATCTGCACAGCCCCATTATGGACATGGACCACCTCCCAAACGTGGGTGAGATGGGAAGAAAACCAGAATATTGTGTAAAATTCCATTGTGCTGCAGCACAATTCCCTCTTTTCTCTCCATTCTGTGCAGGAGATGTTTTCTCACCCAACTGTTTTGTGGAAATCTTGAATTGATTGATGGAGCATCACTGGTTCCTCTCATCCCTTGTTCTCATTCTCCATGGAGGGAAAAGGGCTCATCCTCACCTTTCTCTTAGCTTGGACCTGATTCCTGCTTAAATGCATCAATTCAAATAGAGAAAAAAAAAAATCAAAATACCAAGAAGATGGATATGAAAGAGTCCAAGAGGAGGAGAATTCTTATTACACACTCTGGAGTGCAATGAGGGGTAACAGAACAACATCAATGGGTCATAGAGGAAGACTTTCCTCCTTTTTATGGCAGGTTTTGCTACATGTGGGACACATCCAGAATACTGTGCCTGGTCAGAGACCTCCCAGCTTTGAGCTCTTCCACAAGGAGGGGATTGACAAACTGGAGAGAGTCAGACAGAAGGTCAGGGTATTTATATATATATATATATATGTATATCTGTATACTGGCATGTTTAGGGAGAGAAAAGCAGGATTTAGAAGCAGAGGCTGAGGGATCTGGTTGGGTTCAGTCAGAAGCCATTAACACAGAGAAGGTGATTTTCTCTCTAAAAAAGAAGGAGGTTTTAATAAGATTTTTTTTTTCCTGAAAGGTAATTTTTTTTTTAATTGAGGAAAAAAGACGAGGACCTCAGCTGGGAGAACAATTGGGATTTTCAAGCTGTTTGTTGCTGATTTTGCCTGTCCCTTCAGTCAAACTGGATAAAGACATTTATAGAATTAGGGAATATTCATAAAATACATGTTTGGAAGAAAACTGAGGCTCTTGCAGGGGGAAGCCCTCAGGATACTCTTATCTGTCTGTGCCTAAGATATTCTTATTCAACATCCCACAAAGCAACAGAGGCAACATAAAAAAAAAACAAAAAAAACCCCACCTTTTATTGCAATATCTATAAATCAAACAGTGCCTTTTCCATTCCCTGGGACTTCATCCACCCGCCATGGTTTGGACATGTCCGTCCTGTCAAGTTCAGCCTTCAGAACAGGGTGGGCCTGTGCTGACTCCTGATCCACACCTGGGATTTGCTCCTGAGATGGTGCAAGGTCATGCTGAAAGCCTGCCAGGGATTTGACGCTGGGTTTAGAGGCAGCCAGAGCTCCCAGTGACTCAAGTCACAGTCAGGTTATCCCTGCACAGGCACAGACACACTTCAGGGCTAATTCATTCCCTAAAATTACCAGAGCATTCCCAGTGGTCCTCAGGGGACTCCACTACTGGAAGGGAGTAGAAAATTCTCCATTAAGAATCATCCCACCCCTCATTAAAGAGCTGGGAGCCCTTCAGTGGAGAGTCAGAGCTGGGCAAGGTGGTGGCACTCACCCAGCACCAGGGGTGGAGGCTCAGCAGATCAGGACACGAGGTTTGGAAGAGAAAAAGTGCAAAGGCAAGCCTTGTTCTCTGGGAATATCCATCTGCCTTGGGATTTACAGCAATGGCACAGGCAGGCTTCTGCAAACTCCACCCAGCAGAGCCAATTTCTCTCTGCTGGACAGACTGTAATGCCCAACGTGGATATAATAATCAGCATCAAGTGAGGGGTTGAATTCTGGATTTATTTTAATGATCTAAAGCCACAGTAGCTCCTTCTCCTTTAATCTGATCAGGTCAATGCTGCTGTGATGGAGAATCTGTATCCAAACCTGATGCCTGAGAATATCTCTAAATCCAAAGCAATATAAGATACAAATAAAATCAGCAGCAATATTTTTTTACTGCCATGCAGGGGACTGAAATCTCAGGGGTTTATATTTAATTTTTCATTTCTGACATGGTGTAAACAGGACAAGGGAAGGAGCTGGATAAAACTCCAGACCTGAGTGCAAAGCTGGGGTTAAGGAGCCAGTTTAACCCAGCAGCAAATCCCCACAGAGCTCTGCATGGAGGCCATGGGCAGGACCCCCCAGCTCAGCACCACGGGGGTGTTTTCCCTGCCCCTCTCCCATCCCTGCTTGGCAGGGCACAGATGGATGTTGTCATCCCTGTTACAACACAGGGAAGCTCTCCCCAGCTCACTGGGAGGTGAGGGCAGGATTTCATCCCAGTCACAGCAGCAGCCCCACCAGACTGGTTCTGCCAGGCTGGGCTCCCAGACACTTCACCCAGTGACTGCTCCTGGTGTCCCCAGCAGCCACAGCTCCAACACACCCTGCCCTCATCCCAGCCTGGGGCCACTCTCAGCCTGCCGTGGAGATTTCTGCCTGTGTGTAACTTCCTCTCTGAAACAACACTGAATGGTTTGGGGCTAGGGTGAGAGGATCAGCTCTTAATCTGCACCAGGGGAGGTTTAGGCTGGGCATCAGGAATTTCCTCATGGAAATGGGGATTGGGAATTGGAATGGGCTGCCCTGGGAGGTGGTGGAGTCAACATCCATGGAACTGTTTAAGAAAAAACTGGATGTGTGGCACTCAGTGGTGTTTGGTCACAGGTGGATGATCTCAAAGCTGTTTTCCAGCCTAGTTAATTCTGTGATTCTGGGTTGGAAGAAGCCTTCAAGACCATCACATCCCAAACCCACTGTGGCCTGGATTTTGAGCTAAACACCCCACACTCTTTATGTAAAACCTCTCTGGAGGCATCTTTCCTGTAGAGGACAGCACTGAAGATCCCAAATCTGGTTGCAGTGGCACCTTTTGTGCTTGGGAGGGGTCATCAGGCTCTGCAAGAGGCTTTTGGGAAGCCAGAGCAAAGATCTGGGGCCCCGTTAGAAAATTATTTATTCTCACTATTGGCTGGTTCCAGGAAGAAGGAAAATAAATTCATTCCTGAAGGTGAAAGAAAAGGGAGGAAAGAATAAATGAAAGAGTGGCTGGGAGGAGCAGAGTGAAGTAGCTGGGAGAGTGAATTTTGAATCCCAAAAGGACACGTGGTGCATTCTGTAATGTTGTGATGTTAGGGAGTTTAAGGCATTTTCCTTTCCAGCAAAGCCAGGAGAAATCCAAGCCACTTTCCCTGGAGGTGTCAAGTCCCACAGTTGTGATTCAATCTCTAAATCTCATTCTCTGAAAGCTTTTCCAAGAGGACCAGAGTTGGGTGGTGGGTAGGGAAGGAACCTCCACTTTGCACACAGTGTCATTTCCCTGGGGAAGCATTTCTGCCCTGATTCACATCCCCTCTGGCACTTGGGACCCTGACCAGAGTCAGATTTCCTTTTCCTCAAGGTTCTCCACCCTCTCCATCGTGTCCCTGGCTTTCCTTTAGTCTCCAGCTTTTTTCTGCTCTCTGAATCCAGCAAAGTGAGGGTGCTGAGAACAGTCAGGGACAAGCACTGGGTTAACTGTCTGTAAAAGCTGCTTGACCACAATCCCAAGTTTGGCTCACACTGGTACCAAAGTCCATCTCTGATCCCAGGCAGGAAGCATCCACTTCATTTTGGAGGAAGTTTAATACTGTGGGCAATGCCAGCCCTGACAGTTGTCATCAGGACCAGAAAATTACTCCAAGCACTGACTGGTTTCCTGGTGGAGATGTCTCCTTCCTGTCCTGTATCAGTATTGCATCCTAAAAAATGCTCCAGCGAGCAAATCCTGGTTGTCATCACCTCCAATCCTGTCTAAACCAAAAAATCTGTAGTGGTTTTATCTGAATTCTGAGATTATTACCCAGCTCTCCCTTCCCAGCCTCCTGTGGTCATCTGTGTGACAATCCCAGAGAACACAGGACATGCTCCAGCATTCCCCAAAGGTGTCTTCAACTCCTGCACCCTCTGGTTAACCAGGGCTGCTGGTCAGGGGAGATAAAATAAGAGTTTTGTCCCAGGTTTAGAGGATTTGCTAAAGCATTCCCAGTCTGTGGCACAGCCAGGAGAGCACCAGAGCTTTAAACTTCCTACTCATCATTTCCATCACCATATTTTGGATGTAAAGAGTTCAAACAAGCAGTTCCTGCATGAGTGGGAGAGGTTTCCCCTTGTGCTGACATGACAGGCCAGATCTTCAGTTTAAGATTTAAGGAAGTTGCCTCATTCCTCAGAATACAGAGATTTCCACATTTCCTCCACCTCCCCTGCATGGCCTGAGTTTTTCCCTAAGGAAGTTCTCCATCTACTCTATAAATACCTACAGCTTGGTTGGATGAATTCAGGCTGATGCAGCTGAAATTGGGGGAAAAGAATGAGCCATGAAAAGCTCTGCATTGCAGAAATTCCCTTTGGACTGAAGGCAAGGGCTGAAAGTGGAAATGTTGGGTTATGGCTACAGCAACCAGCCACAGCAGCTGATTCCTGCTGGGAAATTGGATTCCCTGAGGAGAATGGGAGACACCAAGCTGGCACATGGCTGTATTTGAGGGTAGCTGCAGATTTTGGGTGATCTAATTGAGGCTTTCCTGAAGGGAACCTACAGGAAAGATGGAGAAGGAATTTTTACAAGGGCGTGGAGTGACAGGAGAAGGAAGAATGGCTTCAAACTGCCAGAGGGCAGGATTAGATGGGATATTGGGAAGAAATTTTTCTCTGTGAGGGTGGTGAGGCCCTGGCACAGGGTGCCCTGAGAAGCTGTGGCTGCCCCTGGATCCCTGGAAGTGTCCAAGGCCAGGCTGGGTGGGGCTTGGAACAAGCTGGGATAGTGGAAGGTGTCCCTGCCAGTGGCAGGGGTTTGGAAAAAGATGATCTTCAAGATCCCTTCCAGCCCAAACCATTCTCAGTCTCATAATCTGAAGGTTGTGAGTTTGATCCTCACAAAGGGCACCACTTGTAAAGGTGGTATTGTACTATTTAATTAGTGGCTTGCTTGTAGGTTTGGGGTTTTTTTTTATTTTATTTTATTTAGAGTTATTTTTTTAATTTAGAGTTAGGATTAAAAAACATGAAGGAGACTAATTTTTTTATGTTTGGGCTTGGTTGTTTATTAATTTTTTTTTGAAGTACAGAGAGTTCTGTAACACTTCCAGCTACCACCTAAAAGTGAGCAAAATGGAAGTGAAGTTAGCTAGTTACAAAGTCTCATAAAGCTAAACAGTCAAATAGAGAATTAACACTCATATTATTTATACTTTTGACTCAATAACTAAACTCCTGTGACTCACAGTGCAGCACTAACTGTCCAAATAGCAACGACTACTTGAAGCCATGAAGAAGAAGGAAGAACACCAAAGGAGACAGCACTCAAAATCTTCTATTTTGTCCCATACGTATTACTATATTATAAAAACCTCAAACTTAAAACCCTTTACCATGTGAAATCACACATTCTATTTTACTACACACCCATGACTTCATCACTCAAATTTGGAAGCCTTCTCCAAGGCCCCAGGTCAAAAGCAGTGTTCTCCAGGGGGTTAGTGCCAGAAAGCACAGAAAGTTCCAAAATCCCAGTTTTCTGGGATCCAACATTCCATGGTTCTGTGACTCTACAAGATGAGAAATGAGTTCTGGAAGGCACAAGGAGCAGGCAAGGATGGAGCCCTTTAAAGGCTGGTGACATGGTGGGTGTGGATGTTGCATCATTAATCGAGCCCCTAATGCTCTTAGTGCTAATCCACTAATGCCTCAGCATATGAGGCAGTTACTTCTCCCTTAGACCAACTTTGGGTCCAAGGGGATTAGGACAGAAGGTCTCACATCTCCTGTGCTTGGTTTTGTGCAGCAAACCCAGGGCTCCTTGCATCTGCTGCACCTTGGAAGGTGAAAAAACACAGTCCTGAAACTGCATTACCCACTGCAGGTACAACTGTGGCAAGGTCAGGGATTTATCCTCAGCCCAGCAAGGCTCAGCTGGCTCCCAATAGATCTCAGAGCCCACCACACTGAGAGCATGGCCAGGGCAGGGGTGTCACCCTGCTGCTCGTGTCCCAGCACCAAGAGATGGAGCCTGAGGAGATGGCTGAGCACAGCCTGGCAAAGCTCCAGCTCTCCTTCAGGCTCACCCTGAAGAGCTGTTGCTGATGGAGGGCTCTGCTCAGACTACTCTGGAGAGCCTGGGGTTGGTTTTAAAGAGGGGCCCAGGCAGGAGGTGAGGTCTGGGAGATGCTCGAGCATCCCACAGCTGTCTCTTACATCTGTGATGGACCAAAGCAAGGTAATGTCACTGTCCTGCTAGTCACACCTCCACACAGTCGGTGTTTTGAGA
>WBND01001038.1:33759-44595 GCA_013398595.1 Tychaedon coryphoeus | reverse complement strand
CTTAATGCATTTTTACAGCTGCATTTCAGGACAAAACATGGTTTTCAGGCTTGTTTGGTTTTCAGGTGTTTCTATTTTTATAAAATTCCAGAGCAAATGAAGAGCTTTCTCAAGTGATCCTGCCAGGCTGAAGCAGGATGTTGTGTTTGGTGAGGAAAGAGGAGAGATTTGTCAAAAAAATAACTTCAGCCTAATGGCAAAGAGGAGTCTGCCTGCAGCTGCATTTCTCAAGTTTCTTGACTCCCCTCCATGTAGAATAGAACCATGGAATGGTTTGGGTTGGAAAGGACCTTTAGAGCCCATCAAGTCAAACCCCCTGCAATAAACAGGCACATCTTCAACTAGATCAGGACAGTCTTGGTAACACCCAGGCTTTTACACCTCCTAGAAGTTGGTCACTCCCCACTGGGATCATCTAAGCAAAGCAGTCCTTAAGTGCAGTCTGCCTAAAATTGTACAATTCTGATGTGTCATCACAGACAAAATGAGAATTCAATTTCCTCTGGAAGTTATTTTGGTAGAGAGCAGAAACTGATCACTGACACAGGGAGGTCAAGGCTTGTTCTCTTTTCCTGAGCAGCACAGTCTTGATGAACACCTCTGTGAGGCTGGGACTGAGGTCCTTTCACTCACATGGAAAATAACTCCACAGGGAGAAAGTGAGGCCCTCTTCAGAAGAGGAAAACACAGGAGGAGGTTAAACATCTCCTGGAAATGAGGTGCTGGCTCCTATGGGAACAGGGGCTGAGTGATTTCCCCAAAATAATCCCAGTTGTATCACACTCAGTTTTTCTGAGTGAGACCCAACAGCCTTGGTAATTTCACTGTTAAGTGTAAAACCTTTCAGTAATGGATTAGATACAGGTGCTAATAATACCCAAACATAAGGAGGGGTTTATGGGAGTCAAAGGGATTAGGTTCTCCCTGTCAGTCAGCAAATTTCTCCTGTCTTCTGCTAAATTTCTCCTCCAGGGGCAGGATGTGCTCAGTAGGGAAAGGGGATTAGAAAAGGGGACCCCTGGGTTTGCTGCATGACCTGCTGCTGTGTCATGTTCCCTGGATGTTTGAGCTCAAGACCTTACAGAACTTTTTATCTGAGAAGGAAATAGGGTCAGAACAGCCACTGTGGTGAGGAGCTGGGACCTACAGCTTTAATTTATTAAAAAGCCTGGAATCTGGGTTAATAGTTATCCACTGTGGTGCTTTCTCTCCCCTGTACACTTTGCTGGGGTTCAGCCTTGAATTTGAGCAGTGGTCCCAGCAGGAGTTTTTTCAAGCCTAACACATTTTCCAAAATGCATTTTCCCCCCTGCACTCTCTCCTAACACTTCATAAAAACTCCTCAGCCACCTTCGTGGGTGAGTCTATTTTCATTAATGCCTTGAAGTTACACGGAGATTTACAGGTGAAATAGTCCAGGGAGGCTGCCAAAACGCAATTAATTATAATAATTAATTATTGAGACAGTCTCAGAGGAAAAAAGTGCTGGAAATCCCACTTGGAACAACTCTGTGTAATCTCCTTTTGGAAAAAACCCCAGTCAACCACGGCAGTGTGAGGTCAAGCTGATCATGTGCAGCTTTAGGTGCTGAAGGCATTGCACGGGGTAAAGCTGGAGAGATTCCCCCTGTTCTGATGATAAACAGCCACCAATCCCTCATGAGATTTGCCATGACACCTGCCTGGAGTTACAGCCTGCAACGTGTGGGATCCTCACACATGGCTGAAATAAACTCCTTTTTTCGAGTCTCGGAGGGGATGGGGTGAGGAAGGAGGTGGGAGTGCAACACTCCAAGGGAGAATCTTTTTACACCACAGCTCTTATGGGTGTTATTTTGGGTCCATCATGCAGAATTTTAGGTTTTTCTGTGGTTACAACCATTGAATAATTGCAAGCAGCCTCTGGTCTGTCATCAGTGGGGCAGAAGAGGTAATTCAGAGCTGGCTGAGCTTTCCCTGTTTCCTCCCAGAAGAAACAGAAGCACCTGAATGTAGGTAAGAGTTTCTGGGACTTTTTCTTTACAGCCACAACTCATTTAGGATTATAGGATTCATTGAATAAACTCCAACATGGAGCTGTTCATGCTTCTCCTGCATTTGTTTTGGATATGATGATGTTCCTCCTGGATGAGATGTGGTCAACAGGGCCGGGAAAATGGTTCAGTTCTTTCTAAAGCAAGGATTCCAGAGGTGTCTGTCTTTTCCTGGAAAGAATAATGCCACTTATTACATGGCTTGGAGCAACCTGGGATACTGGAAGGTGTCCCTGACCATAGCAGGGGGTGGAATGAGATGAACTTTAAGGGACCTCACAATCCAAACTGTTCTAGGATTTTGTCACAGTTGTTCTGTGCTGCAGTCAGTTTTCACTCTAGGATAAAGAAAGATTTTGGAAAATGTTTATCCTCCTATATGCACGATGAGAGGATGCACCCATCCCATGTAATTCCAGCTGTCCATTCCAGAGGTCAATATCTGAGCTAAAATCTCAAATTCAAGTCATTCTTGAGGGTGAATCATGGAATCACAGAATATCCTGAGTTGGACAGGACCCACAAGGATCATGGATCCAACTCCTGACCCTGCACAGACACCCCAAAAATCCCACCCTGTGCATCCCTGGGAGCATTGTCCAAATTTTCCTGGAGCTCTGGCAGCCTTGGGGCTGTGCCCATTCCCTGGGGAGCTGTTCCAGTGCCCAAGTGGGAATGAAGCCTGAAAAAACACAAGAGTTTTGGCATGGAGGCATCATCTGGGGTGAGGGGTTGAGCTTGGCATTAGGATATTTGGGTCTGCACTTGGCTTTACTGTGGGGAAAAATACCAGGATGTGAAGATGCCTCTTGTCCACTGAAAAGATGAAACCGGTGAAGGAAGGCAAACACTTACCCTCACCTCTCTGGGGTTGTGATTTTTCTTATTTCTTGTAACTTACAATACAATTTAATTGTCCCTGATGATATATTTGAAACTTTGTCCTGTATACAGAATTTTTCTTTTTGCCATCCATGAGAGTTTTTTCCAGGTTGGGAGAGGCTTTTGCATTTCGCTTAATCTGATTTAATCATTGCATATCAGAGGCTGGACACTTAAAACATGGGCTTGGTGATCAGAGAAGGCAAGAAAACCTTTTCCAACAGGAGACAGCTTTTCCCTGGCTGGAATACACTGGGCCAGGCTGGGTGAGCAGCACAGACCACACTGCTCACAGTGATGCAAAACTCTGCATCACCAAACCTGTGTAGAGAACAAGAGAAAAAAAAAAAAAAAAAAAACAAACCAAAAACACAACCAACTTTAAACCCTCATTAGCTGATCATCGTCACTGCAGATGGTGCCCAGCTGTAAGCTCCTTTCTGCTCACCCTAATCCCATTCCAAGCAGCTCCCCTTGGCAGAGGAGCCTGCTGGCTTTGTTATCTGCAGAAGTGGCCGAGCATGGGAGCACCTGGCAGTGGGCAGAGCCGGGGAAGGGCAGAGATGTAAAGTTTTGGGGAGGGAGTGGGGGCCCAGCTCCCTGTGCAGGCAGGGGCTGAGCAGGAGCATCCCACCCTTCGCTCACAGGGCTGAGGAGCAGGAGCCAGAGGAGTTCTCTGCTTGGCTTTTTGATCTCCACTGTCAGTGCTGGAGGAAGGCCTGAGCTGGGATGGATTATTGACCTGAGCAAAGCTATGTACCTGGATTACCTTCGCTGTGGTGAGTTCAACCTGCCTCTCCCTGTCCCTCTACCAGCTTTTAAACCAGCATTGGGAAAGGGAGTGGCAAGGGAGGTGCTGGAGGACTGATGTTAGCACTGACTGCCTCTTTTCAGCAGCTCTGTCATCCTTTTTTGATTTGCTTCTTACTAGGAAATGGAGATGTTGTTGGTTACGTGGGAGAAATAGGTGCCTGTGAATAACAGGAATTCTGCTTGCAGGGAAAGGCTCTGATGGGAACAAGCCATGGCTGGTGGCTGTACTGTGCTCTGTTGAGCAATGCAGATGTTATCCCTGGAAGGCCTCCAAGGGCTGTGTTTGTGTTTTCCTGGGAGGTTTTGCAGTGGGCTCTGGGTCCATCCTTTCTGAGGCATTTCCCAGGCAAACAGGTCTCCTTTCTGACCAGCATTCTGCTTCTCCTGATGTAACTTGCTGCAGCCACTTAAAGTCTCTGCTGCTATTTAGGGGCAGCAGGAGATTGAGTGAATCAATCCCATAAGAAGATCCATGCTCCTGTGCACAAATAGGGGACTGCTGTCCATTTTAAGCAGTGCTGCCCAGGCAGGGAGCCAGGTTTGCTCCAGACCCTGATGGGAGAGATGTCACTGTCACCACAACCCCAGCTGGAGTCTAAACCAGAATTTTTGCTCTGATTTTCTCTGGAAGGACTGAATAACCACAAGGCCATTTTTTTCCCTTTTTCTTTTCTTGGCAGCCCCTCAGTCTCTCTAAGCACAAGCTAAAAGGGGGGCCTTGTGTTTTTTTGGCTAACATGAGTCTCAGGTCATTAACCCTTGACAATTTTTAATGAATTACTATTAAAAAATGAATTGATTTCCTGGGCTGAATAGACATTCATACTGTTTGTGGCATAAGGGTCATTTAGATCATCAAATGTGACCATTTGAATAGAAAATGGCATTGAATTTCATCCTGTAGCTCCTTTGCTTTCTGATCTTTTCACATTGTGCTGAGAAACTCATGGCAGAACCACATAAACTGGATTAATACAGAAGGGAAGGTGAGAACTGATATAAATTCACCAGGAGGCCACAGGTCAGCATCCCACTGAGCCTTTGCAGAGAAGGACCTGGCAATCCATGATTGCCTCTGCTGAAAACCCAGCTGGTCCCACCTGCCTGTTATGGAAAGATATTTTCTGATGGCCATACCCCTCATCTGGGAATTTCTGCACCTCTGTGACTCTTCCAGGGTTTGGATCAAGATTTGTATTTGCTTTTGAACATCTGAAACTCCAGTTTCTTGGCCTGGCTGCAATCACTATGAACTATTGGTTGTGCTGGTGATTGATTTCTCTTTATCTTCTGCATCTTCTACTCCCCCAGATTGCTCCTTACAGCACTGAAGATAATGTTTCCATCTCTTGCTGCTTTTTTGATTTGGGGATTTTTTCCCCATTTTGATAATGTTTCCATCTCTTGCTGCTTTTTTGATTTGGGGATTTTTTCCCCATTGCTTCACTGGATGTCCTTTGGAACTTCAGCAGGTCTTTTTCTCCTCTCTTTTAATTTATTTCCTTATAATTGTGGCTGTCTTCTTATTTTGCTTTGAAGAAACACAAACTATTGACCAAGTGGTGAGCTTTATTGCTTTCAATTGTTACAAGTAATTTGTGCCCATTGGTTTGCAGAAGAGGGACAAACTGCACATTTAAGTATAAAATGACATTTATAAGGCTTAGGTCATTTAAATATATTCAAAAAAACTTTTGAGAGATATACAATGCATCTTTTAATCTCTTCCCTTCACAGTGTGATTCTTTCCCCCCGGCTAAAAAACAAAACAATCTCTTTTTCCCCACTCAGTCTAGTTTGAAATAACCTGTGGGAAGGGGCTTCTGCTCCTTCATTTGAAGATTATTCCAATCTAAATGCCCTCACTTGCCCTTTTCTCAGTTTTATCCCATCACATCTATTTTTACCCTCTTGCTCTACATTAAGCTGTTCCTCTGCACGCCTGGGAAGAGGAAGAATTAGAGCCTTAACACTTTGACCACTTAGAGAACGAAAAATGCAGGAGAAAATCACGACCCAGGTGCCTGGCTGCTGCCAGAAATGTTCCAGAAAGGCCTTGATTTCACCTCTCTGTGCAGTGCCTCCACTCCTCAGCTTCCCCTCAGCCTAACTTATCCCCTGCCTCCAGGCATTCCTCAACATTCCCTCAACAATGGAGATCCTGCTTCTTCCTTGGCTCCTGGCTCCCTCCTGCCTGCCAGCCCTTGAATTTTCCCTTGGGCATTACTTGGCCAAGCAGTGTATATTTAGTTCTTTCAACATTTTGTTTTCTCCCTCCTTCATCTCACCAACCCCTTAATCACTCTGCTGCTTTTTCTCCAAAACCTCCCAAAATTGGCAACATCCTGCAGGCTTGTGGTTGTTCAGTGCTGCCCTCAGTCTTCCTCCTCCTGCAGGGCATTGAAGCTGAGTTTGTTGCCTGACTTTTTTTGGTGGTTTTGCTGATGTTGGTGCCCTGGATGGTGTGAGAAGGGTCCTGTGTGTGCTTAAGGGCTTAGAGGGAGAGGTTGGGCTATGGAGAAGGGAGAGCAAATCCTCCTGTGGCAGTTTCCATGCAGCTCACCTGGGAACGGTGCAATTGTGTCAGATACTGGGTTTGTGTCTCTCTCTTTGCTAATGCAGAAATGTAAATCAAATTATCAGGGCCAAGGGGACAAAGGTTGTGCTCCTATTGCTGTCCCAAAGGCCAAGCAAGGGGTACTGGGCAGGTTATTTCATCCACCAGAACCTCAGTTTTGCCTTTGTCTGTGTCTTCTGTCTCGTGCTCTGAGAAATTGTGGATACCTGGTCCTCAAAGTGTCCAAGGCCTGGTTTAACAGGGCTTGGTTCAACCTGGGACAGTGGAAGGTGTCTTCCCAAGGCAGGGGATGGAACAGGATGAGCTTTAAGGTCCCTTCCAACCCAAACCATTCCAGGATTTTATGACTGTCACACTTAGGTTTCTGTCTCCACAGCTCTGAGATGGGGAGACCCTAAGCCCTTCAGGCTCCCCAGGCTTTCTGTGGTGTGTGCTGGATTTCAGCTGGGTCTCAGCATCCACTGTGTGCTTGGGAGGATCCATGCATGGATAGAGGGAGAATGGAGAACCTGGAGAAAACCCCAGGGAGGGCTCAGAGCCCCTTCCTGTACCTAAAGGGGCTCCAGGAGAGCTGGAGAGGGACTGGGGACAAGGGATGGAGGGACAGTTGAAGGAAGATAGACTTAGACTAGATGTTAGGAAGAAACTCTTGCTGTGACGATCAAGATCTGGTGCAGGATTCCCAGAGAAGCTGTGGCTGTCCCTGGAAGTGTCCAAAGCCAGGTTGGACAGAGCTTGGAGCAACCTGGGATAGTGGAAGGTGTCCCTGCCCATGGCAGGGGGTGGAACTGGATGAGGTTTAAGGTCCCTTCCAACCCAAACCATTCTGTGATTCTATGAATTGAAGGGGAGGCTCAGGGAGCATCCTCATCACTCCCTCCAATGCCTGACAGGAGGTTCCAGTGAGGTGAGGTCAGTTTTTCCTATCATGACTGCTCTGAGAGGACCAGAGGAAATGACCTTAAGATGAGACAGGGGAGATTCAGATTAGATATCAGAAAAAAATACTCTCACTGTTTGTGTGGTCAGGCATTGACAGGGGCTGTGCAGGGAGCTGTTTAAGGAGTCACCATCACTGCAGGTGTTTAAGAGGCATCTGAATCTGGCACTGGCTGATGTGGTTTGGTGGTTTAGGGGTTACAGTGGCAGTGCTGGGCTGATAACTGGACTGGATGACCTTGAAGGTGTTCCAGCCCTGGTGATTCTGTGACTCCATGATCCAGTGATGGCAGTGCAGCATGAGCTGGATGTTAGCCAGCGAGGGGAGGCTGGCTCAGGCTGTGGCACCCCCAGAGCAGAGGTGACTGTGTGCTCACACCTGATCACAGCAAGTCTGCTCCTGCCAGCAGGCCTGGGCTTGTGCTGCCCTGCTCTGTCCATGTCCCAACGTGTGCATTCCCCATCCAGCCTTGGAGCACTGCTGGAATCCAGCAGACCAATAAATCTGTAGAAATTATACCTGCCTGCTCAACAGACGTGATGCTCATCCCAGAGCCACGTTGTGCCAGTTCTACTCTTTAAACAAATGTGGTTTGTTGGGTTTTTTTTCACCGAGGTGCAGCCAGTAAAGCTGTCAGAATGAGAAAAGGACTCTTTGTTGCCTGATGGAATCATGTGTACAGGTGCCAGTTAACCTCTGGTTTCTGTGCTGGGCTGAACTGGGTAGGTCTGGGAGAGGAGACCCTGCCTCAGAGCCCACAGAGCAGGGGGGCTCTGGCAGGTAATAAAAATAACCTGCAAAGTTATGAACTGGGGAAGGGGCTGGAGCCCCAGGAGAGGCTGAGGGAGCTGGAAAGGGGCTCAGCCTGGAGAAAAGGAGGCTCAGGGGGGACCTTGTGGCTCTGCACAACTCCCTGACAGGAGGGGACAGCCAGGGGGGTCGGGCTCTGGGAACAGGGAACAGGGACAGAGGTGGAGTCCCCATCCCTGCAGGGACCTAAAAGCCCTGTGGATGTGGCACTTGGGGACATGGGCCAGTGGTGGCCTTGGCAGTGCTGGGGGAATGGTTGAACTCAATGATATTTGAGGATTTTTCCAACCTAAACGATTCTGTGACCTAAATGTAGAATATTTGATCAAGAGTTACTGGGAAGAAACACATTTGCAGCAACTTTTTGGTACTAAAACTGCACCTAAGAATAATGAGGCCACTCCAGCTGCTGCAATAAGTTACAGCAGCCTGGTGGAACTTCTTGCCCTACTTCTGGGAACATTCCCAGCTGCATCAGAAGTTTTGTTTGAAGTTGTCCCATACCAACTGCTCCCAGGTTTCTCTTGCATTTCGCATTCTTTCTGCATTAGCTGACCAGACTTATTCACCAGGTGTCATCCTCGATTCCTGACTGCACAAGCCAATTTTGTGTCACTGAGATGTGGCCACAAGGCCTGGCAGGGAGGGAGTTCTGACTTGCCCTCCACCAACACCTCAGCGAGCCCACGAGCACATTTGGCAGGTGCCCTTGCCATTAAAGTTCAGGCAAAGTGAACACTGAAGTCAGAAAAACGTGGCCCTTGGCCAACCCATGGAGGAAAAAAAAAAAAATCAGCACAGATAATCCCAGGTATTTTTTGCAGTATTTTTCCAGACTTATTCCCAGATTGCTGACGATTCACTCGCCCATTTCAGCACACCATCACTTCAAGCTTCCTCAAAGGCATGCAAAGCTTCTTAATAAAATAATCTTGCTATTCCTTATCACATCTGCCTCTGAGTGAGAGACAGGACAAATGGAACAGCGTTCCCATCTGAATCCAGGTCAGGATCAGATAGAAGCTGGGAAATGATGGAGTTGAGGAGCTGAGTGATCACTGCAGTGTTATATAAGCTTAGCTTTAATTCTCACATGTTTTAGAAGATCTCTGATTTTGGGATGAGTGTGAGGCCAGGGAAAGGAGGTGAATGGCAGCAAGGACTGTATCTCTCCCTAAATAAACCTTTGCTTGCTGCCCATTCCCATAGCATGAAAACAATTGATTGTTTTCCATGGATTGGCCAACCCTTGCAGTCCTCAGGACAGGCAGGAGCAAGGAAAATCTTCAGACCAGCTGAGCATGGTAAGGAAAAAGATGAAAACATGGAAAAAAGTGGGAGGTTAAGCACTCGAAGGTGGTGGAGTCCTCACCCCTGGAAATGTTCAATAAACGACTGGATGTGACACTCAGTGCTGTGGTCTCCTTGATGAGATGGTGTTTGCTGACAGATTGGACTCAGGATCTTGGAGAGGTCTTTTCCAACCTAAATGATTCTGGGATTCTGTGACTGCAGAAGTGAAGAATTTTATAGGCAGGATTTTGAATGAATCTTGTGTAATATCGTGAAAACAGATAGGAGTTTATGTAGGCTGAGATAAGGTCACCCAGAAACAGGTGTTTCACAGGAAGGGATGGCAGGAGGTTTGGGAGCAATTTCAGCCAGGAATCTGTAAGATCTGGCAGCAGTCCTGGTGGGAGTGTTTGGTGTGAGGGAGATGAAGGTGTTGAACACGACACAGAGGTCGTGAGCTTGGGTGTTGTGTGGGTTAATCCAGCAGGGAGGGAGGAGCTGTGGTGGGAGATAAGGAGATGTTCTTTTGACTCTGATAAAAGGCTGCCCAGGGATTTCATGGAGTTTCCCTCTCTGGAGACATTCCAAACCCACCTGGATGGGTTCCTGTGTCACCTGCTGCAGTGACCCTGCCCTGGTGGTGTGGTTGGACTGGAACATCTCCAGAGGTCCCTTCCAACCCAGATTATTCCCTGATTCTGTGAAAAGTGATGACAGAATCACCTCTGGGAAAGCTCAGGAAGGAAAGGAGAGACCCAGCAGTGGAGGGTGGCACCTGAGACCGTGAATGTCAAGGCTGATGTCACCAGCTGACATCACAGGGATCATGATGTCAGCAGGGAGGGAATGGGGATGAGGAAGGAGCACCAGGACATTCAGATCCCACCCTTGGCAGAGCAGGCCAAGTCTCAAAAATGTGTGAAGGAAAACTGGATCTCAACTGCAGCTAACATGGTGGAGGAGCAGCAAGAGGTGACTTTTTAGCTGTTCTGGGTTTAAATCACTAGTTCAAGTATGGAATCTTTTAAAGACCCAAAACTGTGTCTCAATAGGACATTTCTATTCTTTTCCAAGCATTCTTTCAAATGCTTTGAAAAAGTAATTAAGGTGAAACAAAACTTTAATTTAATTTTTTTTAACTTTCTCATCTCTCAAGAATAGCAAAGGAATGCTGTTTGAAGGTGGAGCTCAGGAGGAAATGCAGTGCTTTTGGGGGGCTTTTCCCCCTTCCTTCTCAGTATGTCAGATGCTCATCCTCAGTAATTATTTTCAATTCAATTTAAAAAAAAAATGTTTTAAACATATTCTTTGAAGAGTCAGCAAGGAGCCATTCAAGCACTCATTTCTCATAAATTGGAGCCAGGACACAGGGAATGAGACACAGTAGATGAAACAACCTTATTTTAACCTTCTGTGTTCATCACCTTGAGCTTCTTTTCCAGACATGGAGAGAAGAAATAGTCCTAAGATAGAGTTCATTTAAGATT
>WBND01001038.1:0-32377 GCA_013398595.1 Tychaedon coryphoeus | reverse complement strand
GGAAGGAAGTCACTATAAAAAAAATGCAGTTGGTAAAGAACAAATGGAGGAATACTCAGAAAAAAAAATGGAAAGAACACAGATCAGCTTTGCTGATCTTGACAAGTTGGATGTTAGAGAATGAATTGAGAAATCAACTCTGTCACTTCCCAAAGGCAGCTGATGTGAACTGGGATGAATAAAGGAGAAAAAAACTGGGATAATATCCCTGATAATTTTTTTTTCCTATTTCTCAAAGCCAAAAGGAGTCATTCCAGGTGAGACATTGTGTCTTCTAATACAATGGAGCAAATGTTGAGGCCCAAATAAGAGTGCAGCTGTATGGCAGAAGAGTTCCAGACAAAAGGCCAGATAAACACATGATTCCAGAGAAATTTGACTGTTTCTACTGTTTATCAGATTTTACACAGCGCTGGTTTTGGCTTGGAGAATTGTTTAAATGCATTTTAGAAAGAGATGTTGTTGAATGAATAAATGCTATCCATGGATTCAATAATACACATTGAAAAAGTGAGAGAGAAAGGATATAGATGTTGGAATGTGGAGGGAGCTGATTTGATTTAATATGTTTTAAAATAACTTTTTTAATAGTGTAAAGGACACATTATTGAAAATCAAAATTGATAATAATTTGGAAGGAGCTGAGGGTATAAGAAAGGAAGGAGAAATCATATAAAGGGGCTTGGAAATGTTAACAATGATCAGAAAAATGAGATCTGTACTGGGGGGAAAAAAAGCCAGTGTTTCATTCAAAGGTTTAATAATCTCAGATAAATGTCTTATTATAATTGGAAAATAGGGAAATGATGGAGAAATTGATTTGTGCCTTACAGAGATAGAAACGCTGGGATAGAAATAAATGGTTATTGGACATATGGAGAAACACAGAGATCTGGGCAATAAAGTTTTTGTGTATTTCAAAGGTTGTCCTGAGGAAGGACTGGAGGGGCTTTTTGTGGAAATTGGGATAAAAAAACCTTCCAACCCCTGCAGTTTCTGGAACCTGTGGTGAGTTCCTTCTCCTGATACACAGCCTTGAGCTGCCAGGCCAGATCCAGCTGCAGATTGAAGCCTCTCCAAAGCTCGTGGAGACTCTCTTCATTCTGCAATCAGCTTCTGGGTGGCAATTTTTAGGTACAGCTTGCCTCATGTCCTGAGGTTTGTGTGTATTCCTGGTTCTTCAGCTTCTCACTCCAAACTCCAGAGTTTGCTTCTCTGGATGCTGAACTTTCTCAGCTTCTTCCATCATTCTCTGTTACAGAGAGGAATTCCCTCTTACAGAGGAGCTCACCATCTTAGGAGATCTCAGCTGCTTCTCTATAAACTCCTTGTGTGCCTGAAGTTCCTCCTCTGAGCTGGAAACAGCCCTGGGATGAGAGATGGGAGGTACAGGAGCCACCTTGTGTGGCTGTGATCACATAATCAAGGGACATCCCTACCAGACAGTCTCCATGGAGAGGCAAAAGAGCTGCTACCATCTGCTTGGTCCGTTCCTGATCCCTGTGATCCATGTGTGGTGTTGGGATCGTGTTCCTGTTGTGTAATTAATTGTACAATTTTAGGTTTGGGTTGGGCAAGCTGCTCCAGTTTTGCCATGCTCTCTCCTCTGTGTGATGTGATGAATAGAATCATGGAATCACAGAATCTCCTGAGATGGAAGGGACCCACAGAAATCATTGATCCAACTCCTGGCCCTGCCCAGGACACCTCAGCTACCCCATCCTGTGCCTGAGAGCATTGTCCAAATGCTCCTGGAGCTCTGGCAGCCTTGGGGCTGTTCCAGTGCCCAACCACTCTCTTGGGGAAGAACCTTTTCCTGATATCCAACCTAGCCCCCCCCCGACACGGTTCCAACCATTCCCTCAGGTCCTGTCCCTCTGTCTTGGGTTGCAATACAGGATGTGCCCAGCAGTGTGTGTTCTGTCCCCATCTGTTAAACCAGGTGGGCAGTGACCCTGATCTCCTGGCACACATTATCTGCTCATGGGCCAGCTTTAAACCAGCTGGGGCAATCATCTTTATCTTTCCCACAGCCCATCTCCCTCCAGGAGATATCTCCTGTTCATGGCCATTGAGTCCCAGGGCATGGCTGATAAAATTACATCATCCCATGGCAGATGCTCCAGCCAGGGGGAGGAGCCAAGCCTTTCCTACCCAGATAAAATCTGAGATTTGGAACACCAGAGCAGCCTTTTCCACTGGATCCCAGAGGAAAACTGGACCTTCCCACATCATCCCTGGACCTTCAGAGGAAAACTGCACCTTCTCCAGGAGCACTGCTCCAGCTGAACTACATCTGCCCCTGCAGGAGGATGCAGCCACCATGGAATGGCACTGCTGCCAACACCCTGACTGACTGACGGGTGTCAGCTTGGATTCTGACTCTGGCAGGGTTTGGGATTGTTCTTTGTAATACTGCATTTCTATTTTAATTTTCCTAGTAAAGAACTGTTATTCCTAATTCCCATATCTTTGCCTGAGAGCCCCTTAATTTCAAAATTATAATAATAATTTGGAGGGAGGGGGTTTACATTCTCCATTTCAAAGAGAAGCTTCTGCCTTTATTGGCAGACACCTGTCCTTCAAACCAGGACACCCTCATTATTAGAGAGGAGAGAAATAACACCTCTGTTTATCAACTTCCTGGTACAAACATGCAGAGCAGGTCGGACAGCAAGCTTCACCTCAGAAGGAAATACAAAGTTATTTCCCTCAGTATTGCCAGAAATGTGAGTAAAGGGCAGTGCTGATAACCTATAACAATATTAGAGGGAAATGCCTGGTTTCAGCACTAGAAATACCCTCTAAACCAAAATCTTTGTCCCTGATCCTAGAGGTATTCCTGCCCTTTTGCTGGAGCTAAACAAGGCAGACTCAAACACCCAGATGTGGCTGTTGCTGTCAGATCCTGTCCTGGCGGTGTCCTTGGGCTGGTCCCAGCCAAATGGGCTGCCCAGGGAGGTTTGGAGTCCCCATCCCTGGAGGTGTCCAGGGAATGTCTGGACAGACAGAGCTCTGGGCTGGGTGACAAGGTGGTGATCAGTCACAGGTGGGACTTGATGGTCTTGGAGGAATTTTCCAAGGATTTTTCCAAGACAAGGATGTAGATGTTGCCAAGTCCTTCTCCAGGTTCAACAATTCCAGTGCTCTCATCTCTATCCACATCATGCCCTCCTAGAATCATATTCAGGACCTTAAAGATGCCATAATTCCACCCCTCTGCCACGGGCAGGGAGCGTTCCACTAGACCAGGTTGTTCAGAGTTCCATCCAACCTGCCCATGAATGTTTCCAGAGATGGAGCCCTTACCCATCCATCTACCCTGCAAATTCCTGACAAAATCCCAGAAGAGCAGGAAAACAAATAAATTATATTTAGATGCAGTGAATCCAAACCATGCTAGAAAATAGTTGATGAAAATATTTTGAGCTTTAGGTGCTGTCAAATCGAGAAGATTTTGGCACAGAAGAGAGTTTGCATCTTCAGCTTCCTTTCTGATCCAGTGGTGAGGTTCAAGGAATGGTGTCAATCCCTGAAATCTCCAACACTGCTCCTACCTGGAGGTGATTTTCCATGGGTTTAAAACCAGCTCTGATAAGAACCTGGGTGAGGAAAAGTGAGGAATGGTTTAGGCTCATTCATCCATGGAATAGAATGACACATTGGCAATCAGAAATCTCCTTCCCAAACAATGAAAAACTTGAAGTCCTTTTGATAACCCTCTGCAAGTAATTTAAGTAACAAATTAATTGAGGAGAAAATATACATTCTATCCATTTTGGCCTCTTTTTTTTTTCCTCCAGATAATTATTATACATTCATGGGGAAATAGATAATCTGCTTTCCAATTCAATGCTTTTATCTTTTTATAAATCAAATTTCTCCAAGTTTGTAATTTTCCATACATTACTTTGTCTTGGTCAGACCATAAATACTACTTGTTAATTAAGATCACTTTGATATTTAAAAAGTATTTTTCTCTATCAAAAAGAGCACGGGGCAAATTGAAACAAGCTTTTTTTAGAAAAAAAAACATGGTTAAATCTTCAAACTGATTCATCTTCCTAGCTAGAAACTCTCACCTACTCTGGGAAAAATTCCACATGAAATCATTTTGTTTATGATTTCCCTGGAAGCCAAACCTGGAGTTTTCAACCAGCTGCAATCCAAATGTTAGTGGTGGCTTGTAAATTTTTCTTCTGTCTGAAAGAAATTACTTTGCAGAAGTACAAGTTACAATTACTTGCATGGGAAGAGAAATTTCCAGCAAAATTCTTCACCCTAATTAATCAACAAAAGTAATAAAAAATTTGACACTGGGACTGTTCAGGTGAGAAGAAAGACACCGATTTTAGTATTAAGTGGGGTTATTGAGCTGTCACTGCTGGATGGGATGGATTCTTGATAATTTAAAGTATGAAATGAAAAACAGGGACCCTGGCCCAGCCCTGAGTGTGCAGAAAACCCTCCAAGAGGGGTTCAGTCTTTCCCATGCATGGACTCCTACAAATTATCCTGTAGAGCTGTGACCTCTTGTACTCAATGCAAGCCTACAAAGGGATGACCTTGGTCCTCTGGGTCAAGGATCCCACAGGACTGGGCTCTGGACCCTCAAAGATGTGTCCACAACTGGAAAAGCAGTGCTGTACAAAGAGGACTGTAAGGGCTCCTACACTGGCTTTACATTTAGAAGTTTTCTGTTAAGGATCTGAGATGTGAACCTTGCTGAATTTATTCTTGCAGGATCCCCTAATCCCTGCCCTTGTAATAGAAGCCCTTTATGACCCTGATCTCTCTGCAAGTAATTTGTTTCTTCAAAAGAACAGGCTTAGTGCTGGGAGTGAGAAAGGAGCACGGGCTGTGGAAGTTATGGAATCACAGAATCACAGCCACTAAGGCTGGAAAAGACCTCCAAGATCATCAAGTCCAATCTTCAAGAATTCCAGTCCATGCAGGATGAGATTTCTCACTGATTTTGTACCTAAACCCAAAGGATTTTTTTTTGTTGTTGTTCTTGTATGTGTCTTTTTTTGCAAGTGGGAACTGAGAGAAAAAAACAGGAAGGCTCTTACAGGTGGATGATGACAGAACAAGTAATTTCCCATTATTTGTCATTCACGTGCTTGTCTGTCCATATTTCATGCTCAAACCCCAACGATCCAGCTGTCGAGCATCATTCTGAGACTGTCACTTTAACTTCTGCCATGAACTTGAAAATTCTGGGGTTAGGGCTCTCCAGAATCTCCTGTTAATATTTCCCTGAAAAAGTTGTTATGGACCTCACCCACCTCTGTCCTGAGTGAGAAGTGACAGATCCACACAAATCCTTCAGAGCCACCATCATCCTTACTCCAGTCCCATTGATTTTCCTGGAGCTGCCAAAAGATAAATAAGATTCCAAAGCATTCTAAAGAGTGGGTTGGACCAGGAAAGTTTTCCAGGTCTCTGCAGGCCTTTATTTGAGAGAGGAATACACCCTGGATTGCATTTCCAGTTGCACTGGTGTGATTTCAGAGCAGAGTCAGATTTATACCGGAGTTACATGGCCACAAGGAAGAGAGGGATTGGACAAATTGTGGCTAAAACCCCAGTGGATTTGAGAGCCCTCTCCAGCAGCTTAGGTAGCTTTTCTTTCTATCCTTAGCAACACAACCCTGCTTAACCCTCCAAGCTGTGCTAAGTCATTTTGAGGCCAGTTTGATTGACAGCAGGTAACCTGTTAACATTTTTCCCTGCCTTTTCCAGTGTGTTTGATCCTGTAGGTGGCTGGTTGGATGTGTTGCTTTTCTAAATCATTATTATTTAGTTGGTTTTATTTTTAATCCCTTGGATATTCTGTAAGAAAGAGTCATCTTGAGCCAGAGGGATGAAGTATTTCAATGTAAGTACGAAAATATGCATTGAAGCTTCTTTTATTTCTCTAAAAAGGTGTATTTTTTACTCCACTAAAAAAAGCCAGGTGAGCATTTTCCTTTGCAGATTAACAGCAGAATTCCTTTCCAACTCTGACCCCTCAAATGGTTAATACTAAATTTCTCTGTATAGGAACTGTTTATATTTCCTTTTTTTTTTTTTTTGGTGGATATATGACTTTGTAAGTGCAGATCTGACAGATCCTCTAGGCTGGGATGGGTAATCAGTTCTATCACTCAAAACTCAAGGAATAATATTCCTTTAAATTAGTCATCCCATACCAATCCTATGAAATTATTCCCCAAGAAAAGTAATATTGGGAAAGCACCTGACTGTTTGTCCTGTATTTTTTTTTTCCTGTACTTCTTACAATATGATTTAAACACTTGAAAAATGTACCATGAATCCTTGGGAAGCAGTTCAGATTTCTGGGAATGCAATCAGCATATTGTGGATCATCATTTGTCCAGTGACTACAATTTGGATAACGAGTTTGTTTGGAAATGATGCTGTTGCTGTTTGAAAACTCCAGTGTGGGGCTTGTGGAGAAAAAGTTGAACCCACCTTTCTGGAAGCTGTTGGAAAATCAAGAAATGAGATAATTTTTCCCTGGAAATGATGAATTGGAGTAATGGATTGACCTTTAACTGGGAAATAAATAAATGAATAATTGCTTGGTGAAATGTGTACGCGGAAAGAATAAATCATACTGAAATCTTTGGGTTGTGCCTGAATGTAAAAAAGCAGGGATTTGTCACAATAATGATTTTTCAAGTGATGCCTAATGTCTTTTCTCACCTAGCTGAGCTCAAACTTCCATTTATTGCAGCATTTGCTGTAGTACAACACGCACAAATATTTCACTTGAGGGTACCATGGTAAGAATATAATGGTTTTGTTCTAAAATGTAGAGAAATTCAGCATTTACAGCTTTTTGAATGCTCCAACAGTGACAAAATTCCCATTAATGGCAGTTGGCAACAAATTGACTCTCCAAAGAAAAAATTGTGATTATCACAATTATTCAAACGAGAACTTCATTCAGCTGCTGCAAGAGAGGCAACCAGGAGCAAACTGAAGGAACCATTTCACTATAAATATATTTATATGTATTTATATGTATTTATTATATGTTTTCTAATTAATTTGTGAGCACTAAAAAATGTTCTTCCTTGTAAGATATATTTTGAAAGTAACCACAGAAAACTGATATCAACTAAGAGCAAAATTTGGAAAATAAATTAGATGTAGGTGTTTGTGGTCAGAACCCCCTTCTGTGAGTTACAATTCTACTGATTCCTTACCAAGAATTCAAATTATTTCCTATCTGTGAGCAGAGAAATGACCTGAAGATGACATATCTAAGTGCCATTTTTAGAGTCTCCATTGAAGACTGAGTAATTAACTCAGAGTAAACTGGGGAATCACTGTTCATATTCATGAAATAAATGTATTGTGCTCATTACAGCCAATATTTTAGCAGTTGTAAAAACAGTGTTAATCCTTTTATTATTTTATGTCAAAATCAAAGTGTCTTCTTTTATGGGCATAATAGTTTAATTCCATTTATGGGCATAATAGTTTAATTCCATGTGAGGCCTGAATTTTTTAGCAACTGGCTTCCATGACAAGAGATTTGATAAAGGCAAGTAATAAAGAGTCTTGTCTTCATCAGGACAATGACTTTAAAACCACTTGTGTTCAAAATGTGGCATGCAAGCACCAGACTGAAACACCAAAATCTCTTTTAAAGTGAAGGACACCAACAGAAATTGTGCAGATAATCCCAACCAATCTCCAGTTTTCCCATTTTTTAGCAGAACCAAGTTTTGTAGTTCTATTTGATGTCTTGTGCTATTTGTTGTTTGCATAACTGCCAGAAATTTTTCATCCAGAAAAATCCTCAGCACATTATGGCATGGCCTGTTTTAAAACCAGACTGCTCTGCCCCTCAGTGAGCTCAGGACTGATTATGTGCTACAAAATGTAATCACAACATGAAGAAACTCAGCTTTGTTTTGGTTTTTGTTATGCTCCTGTCCACGGGGTTAGAGGGTTACATGAGAATCTCAGAGCTGTGCTTGTAAAAATAAAGCTGAAGTAATCGCTGGCTCTGACAATTTCAGAGAAAACCTCAAAAACATAAGCAAGGAAGACACAAAACTCCAGCTCTTTTTGTGGGTTTTGCTTGGGGTCTGACTCATGGTTTTTGTGCCTTGGGGCTGACTGACACTGACTGGATTCCCAGTGGGGTCTGCAGGACCAGGAGGGTTTGACTGTGAGGAGCAGGGTTATGGATGCTCTTCCCTGTATCTGCCTGATCCATGAATTCCTAAGAGTTGTTGGTACAATCTGCTCATGATGGAGCTGTTGTGAGCACAAACTTCTCCCACACCAGGCTCTGATCCTTCCTGACTCAAACCCCCCTCTGTTTTTCCTTCCTTTTAGTTACCTTTAAGCAAGAGGGATGACTCAGGTGCCTGCTGACCACCTGTCAACCACCAGCTCCTACAACTATGAGCCGCCCCTCCCCGCCGTGGCTCGGGCCAGCACCTTCACCAAGGTCCCTCCAGCCAAAAAAATAACCTTCTTCAAGAGTGGAGACCCTCAGTTTGCAGGAGTCAAGATGGCCATCAACCAGCGGAGCTTCAAGAGCTTCAACGCGCTCATGGACGACCTCTCCCACCGGGTCCCGCTGCCCTTCGGGGTCCGGACCATCACCACCCCACGAGGAATACACTGCATCAGTGAGCTGGACCAGCTGGAGGATGGAGGCTGCTACCTGTGCTCCGACAAGAAGTTTGTGAAACCCATCAGCATCACCTCCGCCGGGCACCGGCCGGCCCCGCCACGCAACAGTCGCCCCTCCAGCACCATGAGGAGAGCAGCTCAGGAGGGCAAGCTGGAAGATTATTCCACTCCTTTCACTCACCATGGCCCCAGAATTCCCAAGAAAATCACTCTGGTTAAGAATGGGGAGAGTGGATTTCGGCGCTCCATCATCCTGAACCGCAGAAATGCCCGGAGTTTCAAAACGCTCCTGGATGAGATCACGGAGATCCTGCAGTTCCCGGTGAAGAAGCTCTACACTGTTGATGGGAAGAAGGTAAATAAATATCTCTGGTGCTGGTCAATTGTTCAAACAGGAGCCATCACGTTCCTTGTGATGTAAATCCTTTAGCTCATGGGTCCAAAAGTTCATCCATGCTACCTTAATCCTTCGGGCTTTGTCTCATTAATCACTTCACCGTTAATTACACAATTACACGAGAATCTTGTTCAGCCACTCAAGAACTTAATGCCAATTATTGTTTGGGGTCAATGGGAGGTTTAATGTTTTGCAGTCAGATGTAAAACCTCACTTAGTTATAGTGTTTCTCACCTTTTTTTGGGAAGCATGTCCCCAAAGAGGTTCTACTTTTCCATACCTGACCACTGGGAATTCAATAAGGTGGCCCTTAGGTAGAATCTTGTGGCTGCACAGTTCCCCACAGAACAGGGACATGGGATCCTCAACAGAGAAAAGATAAGAAAATCAATGATGATAAGATGATAACCAACTAATGCATAAAAAATTAAGGTTTGAGTGGGATCAAGCGACACTTTAGTATTGATTAATTAGTGAATCTGCGGTGGGGATAATTCTTATAATTTGATTATAATTGCATTCTTCTGTTCCCAAAGGAATTTCCTGACAAACCTGAGATTCTCTTGACTTCTTCTCCATCTCTTTTCAGCTAATTGACCTTTACCTCCATTTTTTTGAAGGGATCTCATGAGTTATCCTGACTTGTCCCTGTCCCTGCAGAATGGAGATTCCCAGCTCCTTTGCCACTTTCCCCATCTTTACAGGGCTGAGTGCCAGCTCCTCAGTGGAAAAAACACAACCACTCGTGGTGTCACTTTCTGAACCAGGTGACTGAAATGACCCAGGTTCAAATTTTTTTCCCAAGAGAGGAAAAAATGCAGCAATATTTTGCAATAAACTCATTTTTACCTGGCACAGGGGGAGGAATGTGAAGTAGGAAGGAGAGAGGGAGGGGATAATTTAAGTTGTCTTTCCTGGTGGAAGGCCTGTGTCTTATCACAGAGCTTTCTGCTATTCCCACCACTCTGGAAAGAGTTTCCAAGCAAACCAAATCCTGCTGACAAGATATTTTATAATCTATGGATAACTGTCTTATTTTGCCACTCATTTCTCCAGTTTTCAAGACTTGGACTCCTGCTCAGTCCAGATGGACATAATAATCTTGTGAGCTGATAGCAGCTTCCTCTTCAGTTTTTGAGCATTTTCCCCGATTTCTCTAAAGCAAAATTTTACCTTCTACTTCTTAGTGCAGTCTTAGTATTTTCCTTGTAATTCCTAAATGAATTCCCCACAATTTTGTTTCTAGTCATTATAAACACAAATATTTTTGGTGGGATATGTGCTAAATATGCACTCTGTAACTACAATATCTTTAATTCAACGATCTTGGAGGTCTTTTCCAACCTTTCCATGTTTTCCATCAGCAGAAATGTGGGTGTGGGTCAAACACCATCACTTAATCTCTCCATGGCCCCTTCAGATTCTATTCTTTAAATATGAAAGTTTTCATTGCTGTTTTGTCAGTAAGGAGTTGATTTTCTATACCTTAATAATTCTATTTTCACTCCTTTAATTCCTGTGCAGAATATCACAGTGATAGGTGACAAGGGGTCCAACCTCAGCAACACCAACATCTTCTACATAATTAGGAGATGTGTGATTATTAATACTTCTCCTGGGAATCTTTTACAGTGAGTTTTTTGGCCTTTTTTAATTTTAGTATTTTACCTCCTGCTTTCAAACTGTTCACTGCTGTTCATTTAACAGCTATTAGGGTTTCCTGTTACTTTAGGCTTGGGTGCAAAGCTTTTTAACCACAAAAAATTCACTCTGTCTTGGGTTTTCCAATCTTTTCCTTTCACATGGATTCTCTAAACTCTTTCTGTTCTTCTTCTAAGTTTTTTGTCATAGCTCAGTTTCAAGACCTCTGTTGTGCCTGAGTTTTCATCAGATATGACTGAGTCACTGAGGAATGAAAATAATTAATTCAATTCACGATTTTGAGCTTTCCTGAAATAACCTCCTTCCACTGGTGCTGGAGTTTAATTTCAGCTGTACATCTTGTCTTTATACTTAAATTTGCATTTTCTGTTAAAGACAATGGGAAGAAGCTTCCATCCTTCCATGATCATTCAAAGGTATCTGGATGTTTCATATTTCTTGGGTATTTCCTTTTTTCTTGCATTATTCTCTTTGAAGAATAATTCAAATTCTCTTTAAATAATTCTGTAAACTTCTTTCATCCCAATTATCTGTGTAATTTTTTTCCCCATGACTTAGCACAGAGATCTTTCTGGGAAAGAGGGCTGGGATTAAGTGAAACAGTAACTTTTGATATTTATTCCCATATTTTGACAGATTAGCAGAATAATTCCTAAGCAATGCATCTGGACTGCTGATGGATTGACTTCACATCTGTCTGGCTCAGAGTAACAAAATTCATAGCATTTAATAGCAGATTCACAATGTCTCTTTTTCAGCCAGTTTTTCCTTAAATTCTTGAAAACCAAACACAAAAAAAAGGGAAAAATGTCCTGTCCTACATGTTAATCAATTTTCCATCAATGGAAAAGATGTTCACAGACCTCAGAGTGTTCACTCTTCAATCTTCTTTTGTTTCTTCTACTACTGAAATTCCAGATCTAAACTTAAATCCTAAAATGAGTTAAAGCACCTCTGTCCCAGTGGCTCTGTTTTGATATGTGCCATTTTAATATTCTTACTATTTTGTTAAGTAAATTCAGGATGCTTCGAAATTACAAATTTTTATGTGGGCATAAACTTTGACACACATGGAACAGGCTTGTTTTGTGTTCCTTTCATGAACTATTGATTTGAGAAAGGAGAGAAAAGGGATTTCTTTCTTTTGTAGTCCACAAAATTTTCCAGTAAACCTTTATGTTTAATTCAATCGTAACTGAAAGATAAATCATAGAATTTGAGAATTTTAAAGCCCTGATTCCCATGGAAGTACATCCAGTTTGCTTCTATTGGTATTTACATATTTGCATTTTCATTCTAACTCCTGAAACCTTGAGTGAGGTGGAACCAGTATTTTTAATCCTAAACACCAAGCAAATTTCCTATGAGGAAATCCTAGTCCCATTGAAGAAAGTAGCTATGAAGTGTTTGAACACTCATTTCATCAGAGTAATTAGCTCATTTTCCCAAATTAACCAAGATTTTTCTTGCCTAGAAATTTGATGACTATGGGACTGGAGAAAGTTTTAATTCAGTTTTAGGTAAGCAAAATCAGTTAAATTTTCAGCAAGAAAAGAAGTGTAAATCATAAAGGTTTTCTTTTTCAGGTCAAGCCACTCGTTGGTGTTTTCCAGGTGATTAACTGGAAATAATTGGATTAACTGCCCAAATAGAGAAATTTGTTATTTAGGTTAACATTGACATGCAATTCACTGGCCAGTGAAACTCTGTGCATGTTTTTCCACTAAAATATAGACAATCCTGGATACAATTTATTAATTCATCTAAATCTGATTGTCTTATGAGGCATTTGGGGTGGGGGTACATTTTGCCTGTTGGACCCTCTTTATCAGTTATGGAACATAGGAAGACTGGCTGAGACTAGTAAATTAATCTAGGCCTAAGCTTTCATATGCTAGTTACAAAGTACTACAGATATTTAGATATTGGCAAACACAAATACAGGATTTTATATCCATTAGCTGATGAGACTGTTGGAAATCACCTATTTCCTAATTTTTAATGAGAACATCAGTTCTACACTAAGAAAAGAACCAGGTGAGCAGATCTCTCAATAAAAAGAATAATTGTAGGTTATCTTCTCCATCAAATGACCTTTTGACTCCATTCTGGGAAGTTTTTATGCCACATGGTGGGTTTTCTTCCTCATGGTCTAAACCACAGGAATGCATCTCTGTTCAGATCCCCACCACCCGTCTCTGGAGAGGGGAGGATGTCTCTGGGGGCAAAGAGGCAGAGATCACAGAAAGGGCAGAAATCCTCCCAGGCTGTGAGAAATGACGTGTAGGATAATGAGGCAGCGACAGAGGATTTCCCTTACAAATGGCAATTTTCCAAGGCCCACCAGCTGAACAGTCATTAAGGCTTTGTTAAGTCACAGGAACCCAGCACCATGACTGTGTCCAGGCACAGATGTCCTGATTTCTGAATCACTAGGCCTTCCTTTCACTGGCTGTCCAAAATTAAAAACCAAACCCAGCTCTTCCTTAAAATCAAACTTTCCTCCTCTCACGGCATTTGAAACCGCACTGTGAGATGGCAAATAGTCTACATAGTTTATGGCTACTGGTGGCAATTACCAAGAGCAGCTCGAATGGGATTTATCAGCCCTCAAAAGAGTTTTTCAGGGGATGTGGCCAGTTTAATGTTTGTTGGAGTGAGGCCAAGGCTGAGATGTTTTTTTGTTTGGGCGCACTCAAGGCTGACCGTAAGTTGTTACATTTAATGAGTGATTCTGATCCGGTTTTGTTGTGTGGAAAGGTTGAGTGGAAGACCAGAAAGGCTCGATTTTTGCCTCAGATTCTGCAAGTGAGAACGTTGCAGAAGGGGATCCGTGTGCCACCGAATTTCCTTGAGGGATCAGAGAATTGCCGTGCGGATTAATCAGGGGAGCAATCATGAGTTAAGGAATGTTTCCTCAGGCACCACCAGCTGGAGACTGTAAAGGATTAGTTACTAGAAACTCCTTGGAGTAAGAACCTTAAGTTTTCTCCTGTGTTTGTGTGGAATTTGGCATGGATTGTACTTAGGCAAGACTAACCATTCTGGGGCAGATCAAGACATCTTTGCCCATGTCCCAATCCTGCAGAAAGACAGAATGGCCCAAATGAAGTGGTGTATCCCTGGTGTATCTTCCCAGTTTCCAGCAAGCTGTAGGATAAGATCTTCAGCCCAAAGCAGCACAATGAGCCCTCACAGATATTCCAATAGCCAGGATATTATCAGGGCACAGGCTCTGGCACCAAATGGCACCATCTGTGGATAATGACATTTTGTAGCACCCAAAATAGGGTCTAATTCCCACAGGGATGGTCACATTCAAGCCGCTTCTTAGAAAAGCTCCCTGGCACATGTTAACTCCCAGATCTGCCCAGGAATTTCTTGGGAGAGTGTCAGTTGATCCAGGCTTTAAATGCTCTTAAGACCACTCTTAGAAGTGTGGTAGAGGCAATGCTGCTCCAGTGCCCTGGATCCAGAATTGACTTAATTCAGCAGTAAAGACAGAACTTTTATTTTTAGATGTTATTAGCCAAGCTGGTGGCCTAACTATTATTACCAAGTAGTTCTTGATAATGACTGTATTTACAGCGACCTAGGGGTGCAAGGCCAGGAAACAGGCTTGTCTGACATATTTCCTGGCTCAGATTTACACATCCATAGAGCCATTCCTGGGACATCTGTAGGCTGCCCACAGGCATCCTCTCGGCCACTCATGTTTGGGCTCTCAACCAAGATCATCTGTCTTAATGACGGGTGTCATCAAGACCCTGATGGAAGGGCAGGAGGACAACGGGATACCTGGAGGCAGATAAGCTGGTTTAAAATGTGGTGTGTATAAACAGTGAGAGAAGAGAGGTGATAATTTGCCTCCGTGGGATCGTTAATTTTCTGGTTGCACGTTGACGTATTCACTGTGACATTCGGTTTCTGTGCTCAGGTATGAAGGATTGCAACCAATTCCAGCCCCTGATCTGGAGCAAACCGTTGTTATCAAGCGAGCTGTGCCACTTTTCCACCCACCACGTGTGTGACTCATGGTCTAAAAACAAACCACAGGTTTCAGGTTTGATATTCTCTGATTCCGTGCCAAAACCACAATGACTCCAACGAGATTTACACAAGCGATCTGTAAACCTCAGCAAAACTTTCCATGAACCTCATCCACAAGAAGATTCATATCCAGGTGTGTTTTGTGAACCTTTGAGATGCCCTGAGATCATCTGGCCAGGTGCCTTACAAGGTAGAGTTAAAGAGACCCCGTGTTTAGCCACTTCCTTATCTAACATGCAGCAAATCTGATTCTTTCTTATCTAACACACACCAAATGCAGATGATTCCTTTAGCCTGAGGAGGTTTAGTTCTTTCAGTAATAATGGAACAAAGTGTAATTGCTTTCTAATCCTTTTGAATTTAATCCAGGGCAAAGACATTTCCAATCATGTTATTGAGTACATGCAATAATCATGGAATATCCTGAGCTGGAAGGGACTCCCAAGGATCATGCAGCCCAACTCCTGGCCCTGCACAGGACATCCCAAAAATCCCACAATGTACCTGAGAGTGTTTTCCAAACCCTCCTGGATCTCTGGCAGCCTAGGTGGTATGACCACTAATATTTCCTAATTTTTCCTAATAGCAATTTAGAAAATTCTACCACTCATTTAACTTGTCCTTATGAACTTCAATTATACAACCAAAAGTTTCTGCCATGCTATGGGTACTTCCTACAACTCTTTTTGGCATTTTTGGGTTTTGTCCAGCACAAAATATTTTGTTTTTTAATGCAATTGATTTTGGAAAAAAAAAGGAATTGAATTTTTATAGGGACAATTTTGTCACATCTAGTTTTTTTTTCCATCTTAAACAAATATTAGAAAGTACTCAAAGGAAAATGACTTCTCTATTTACGAACATATAAAAGCTTAGAACTCTGGAAAGATTATAGACAGCTAAAGAAGAAACAAAACACCCCAGACTTATAAAATGCAGATTTGTCAATGCAACAAAGGGCACTAAAGTGCACGACAGTAATTTAAACTTGATATAAAAATCCGGTATAGAGGTTTTATTTAGGAAAAAATTTATTGAGCCAATAAAAACAGTTCTATGTCAGTAACATGTAAATTGCCAGAAAAAAATCAGGGTCCATCAGCAAAAGTTGTGTTACAAAATATTTGATTAGAAATATGAAGCTTTTCTTGTTGATGGTTCTCTTTATAGTGCAGAAAAGGAGCACTAAATAAAAGTGGACTTCAGGAGAGTTAAGATTTGTCACCATGATTTTTATTTATTCATTTGCAAAGAGTACAAAAAATAGCAGAATTCCACCCTCTCCTGGAAAAACTGTGAATTTTCTGCAAGTGCTTTCAGTAGAAATCACTGTTTCTTCAAAGAATTTTCACAGGAAAGTCTGTGGGGTTTTTTTCATAGGCAAATTAGGTTTAACAGATGAAGACTTGGGAGTCTTTAGCCAGTAAAAGGAGAAGAAAAGAGAGGATTTTTACACTTGCAAAAATTTTATTCTTGCTTTTGGGCGTTCCCTCCTTCCCCCACAATTTCCAACTGGAATACCTTCTCATCCACCATGCAAATATTCTCAGTATTAAAGGAGGGAGTTTTGACAACTTCTGGTCATGGGGAAAAGCTTGAACTCCCAAATTGGATCCTTCCCACTGACTCAGCCAAAAAAAGACTGAGCACAGGAGCCAAATGTTTCACATTTCTCAAGGCACATCAATTTTTAAGCTAATCCTGCCCCAGGAGAGGATCAGGGCAGGCTCTCAGGGTGGAGTGGGTGTCACTCTGACTCATCATTTTCAAAAGCTGATGTTGGATGGACCAGATTTAATGAACCCTATGCCAAAGGGGCAGGTGGGGGACTGATTTCAGCCAGAAGGTGAAAAACATCAGCAGTGAAACTTTTCTAGAAAGGCCATCCTCTCTTCTCCGTTGAAATTTGCACCTTTAACAGCAGTTTGCTCTTTCTCTGCCTGCTTCACAGCTTGAACAGTGTCAGACCCAATTTTGAGGTGACAGGGTGGGTGGGGAGAGAAAAGGCCATCAAAACTTGCACATAAGGCCAGTGCAATCTCCCCAAATCAATCCAGCACTTTGTGAAGCCCTCCCATAGTCTTCATCAGGAGCCAGCTCATCCTGCACAGGGGCAGGACTGGTGGCACCACTCACACAATCAAAATTTCCAGACTGAACCAGGCTAGAAATCACTTTTCTTCCCATTTTTATCCCCTCCACCTGTTTCTTAAAAACATTCTTTCTCCATGCCTTTATTTTCCCCATCAATCCTCTTTGTTTCCCCTTTTCCCTTTTCCCATGAGGGGTTTCAATTCTGCTGCTACCCAAGTGATTTCCAACAGCCACTGATTCTGTGATTGCAGCATTTCTCTTGGAATGATGAAAGAGTTGTTCATCCAAAGGATTTTCAGGGCAAAACCCAAAATGTTTTTTTTAATGTGTGTGCAAAGTGTCACACACAGGGAAAAAGCATCCATGAGTACTCCAGGAAAAGCTGGCAGCTGAGCATTATTGCATTTTTACTCTTTCACATATTTTACTTGGCTCTTCGAGTGCTTCATGGCCTTCCAAAACTCTCATTTTTTCATGCATCTTTCCACTGTGGGCAAACCTGAAGGCTGAACAGGTCAGGTCTGTTAAAATCTAGAAGATGGTGATGTTTGGACAAATGTTGGAATGGCAAATTATCTTACATTGCTGCATTTCTGCACATGGAGCACTGGACTTGCCCATATTCTCATTAAATAAGCATCAAATAAAGGTGGCAGCTTGTCATTTGTGTTTAACAAACCATTGGCTTTTACAAGAGCCTTGGACACTGGAATCAGCCCTGATTGATGCACCTTTTTTTGGTAAAAGAGGGTTTTGGGATGAGCCTTCCAGTACCTGAAGGGAGCCTGCAAGAAAGATGAGAGAAACTTTGGGCAAGGACATGGAGTGACAGGAAAAGGCTTCAGACTGCCAGAGGGCAGGGATGGATGAGATATTGGGAAGGAATTCCTGGGTGTGAGGGTGGCCAGGCCCTGGCACAGGGTGCCCAGAGAAGCTGTGGCTGCCCCTGGATCCCTGGAAGTGCCCAAGGCCAGGCTGGATGGGTTTGGATCAGCCTGGAATAGTGGAAGGGGTCCCTGCCCATGTCATGATGAACTGGATGATCCTTGAAGCCCCTTCCCACCCAAACCATTCCACGATTCTGTGTGGATCTGGGGATCTGATATTTAATTTAGTTTAAGAAACTATGTGAGTTTTGATTTGGGAGATGCAAGGATGCTGTGTGCTCTCCTCTGGACTAATAATTTGGATGCTACCATTTCCAGAGGATTAGCTCCATTGCCATGCAGTATTTCCTCGCTATTCAGTATTACCTCCTGTTCTGTGTTCCTCCTCATGACAGGGAAGAGCTTTCTGACCCCTGCTGAAGTTAGGGAAAGGGAGAGCAAGTCATGCACTTCCTGATCTCTTCCTCCTCCTTTTCTTCCACTCCTTTGCTAATTTGTATGTGGGCACGGAGAGGCAACACCCCATGATTCACCTTCTGACCACAGATTACCCAGCCACTCCCCAGAACCACTCTCTAATTCCTCCAGTGCAAAGTTTGGGGAAGGGAAGGGCAAACGGGTTCTTTGCATGAATAAAATGCAAATTTCATTATTGTTAAACCACCATGCATCAGTTCAGAGCCTGGATGCCTCTGGATTGGATGGGGCACAACCACGAAATGACAGGGCTGTTCACACTCCAAGCAGGTGTAAATGGGAATGGAAATAAAAATGGAATAGATGGAAGAGCTCTAGGAAAGGAGACATCAACCCATTAACCTGTTCCTCACTGGGTCTGTTTGCAGCTTTTCCTGTTTCTCCCATGCATCTCTGCACTCCTTTGGAAGTTGGATTAATTTATAGACCTGTCCTCTGAGCCGTGTCCTGCATTTCCACATTCTAGATCTCAGATGTCTTTGGCTGGCTGGCAGCCAGCAGAGGCAGAGCAAGGGTGTCTCCTTCACTCTGCCCTCATCAGAAATTGATATCTGTGTTCAGCCTCTGAGGTGAGCAAGGCTGAGGTTTTTCTTCCTCTGGGAAGAGCCAGAGGGTGGCAAGCTCTCCACAACAATCAGCTGCTTCTGTATTTCAGAGGTTTGCCTTGCTTCTGTATAGGCATTGATGATATTTTATTATTAATTGTGTTGCAGTAGCACCTAGAGGTCCTTGCTGAGATCACAGCAGTTGGTGGGTCCTGTACAGAAGAATTAATGGAGATAATCCATCCTCAATGGATAGCAGCCAGACTGGAAATAAAGGGGTATTTCAGAAGAGAGGATGTGTTTTCATTCACACCTCACTTGTAGTGACTTTCCCAGTGGAGCTTAATGTCTGTAAATCATTTTTATTGGGAAGAATACCAGGCTGTTTTGAACCAACCCATAAATGCCACATCCCACTGGGGCAGGGATTTCCTCTGGGATAATGAATCATAAATCATAGAATGGTTTGAGTTGGAAGGGTCCTTAAAGACCATCTTGTTCCAACCCCCTGCCATGGGCAGAGACACCTTCCACTAGGCCAGGCTGCTCTAAGATTCATCCAGCCTGGGTTCTTGTTCAAAGATCCAAAATCTTCTTGGATCCTGATCCAGAATCTGTGGAGGTCACCATGTTTCTCTCCATCTATTATGGTGGGACTTGGATCAGATTTTATATTGAGATTGAGAAACTTGATTTAATTTTCAGGTATTACACAATGAAATTTTAATGGGAGTCTACCCCAGCCCACCATGTGCCACCTGCCAGAGACTGATCCCATGAATTTTGGTGGATTTTTGTCTCTGATAATTCACAGCCTTAATTGTGACTGTGTTACATCGAGGAAACTCCAAAAATGCTTGAATGGATCCTGAATGGTCCAAAGGAACTCTTTGCTAACCCATCGAACATCTTTATCATAAACCATTTTTAATCTTCCATTTTATTCCTAATTGTTCACTTATGGATTAAAATATTCTTGAAGTTCCCATGTTTTGGGACTCAGCTTGCAAATGAGGATACCTAATTTTCTAACTTTATGGCTGTGGTTGATGTTTCCCCCTGAGCTTCCTGGTCTCATATTTATCTTTTATGCTGTCAGCCATCCTCAGGCACATATTGGATATTCTAGAATATCTCAAGTTGTTCTATGAATCTGAATTTAGACAACTGCATTGAGATTATTGACTCTGTCATCAGTGAGAGTCAGGCATGTCCAAGGGGGGGATGTTGACCTGGATCAAGTGAAATTACCTGTCTCCCAAAAATTTTGGCTGCTCTCCAGCAAGATGCCTTGATTGTAGATGATGAGTTACAATCCTGAGTGATGAATTAATGGAGAAGTTAGTGCAGGGCATTCTCTTCTCCATCACACCTCCTTCAGGTGATCACCAGATTTTAAGGATTTACAATCCATTGTCTTTGGGTTTATTTTAGCTAAATTGTGGTGGGATTTAATATTGTTTTCTGAGAATATCCTAGCATGGCTGCTCAGGAATCTTGCTATGGCAGCCTGAGGGAAGTGGGGAAGAAGAATAATCACAAGAAGAAGAATTGCCAGAAGAATCTAAGGTTTTACTATTGCTTTAAAATCACAGAATCATCACAGAAATTATTAAGGTCGGACAAGGTGCCAACAATCATGAAGATCAACCTTGAGATGAAACACATCTCCAATCAGTGGCATTCAATTTTCTCCACTGTCTGTGAGAGATAAGCAGATAGGAACATCCACCTTCTTGTCTTCTAGTTCCACCCCACTTTTTCTTAACTGATGTCTCCATGAAAATAACATCCACTTCTACAATAAAACACAGAATCACATTATCACTGAGTTTGGAAAAGACTTCTGGAGATCATCTCATCAAACCTTCCTTTTCCTCCACATGTTGGAATTCACACTGCAAGGTCATTTCCACCTCTTACCTAATCTGAACAGCAATTCAACATCAGGTTATTCTCTGAATTTAATCCCATCTAATATTTCATCTCTTTCTCTGGGGCTCACAGGGTTCTGAAACAGGAATAACTACTTTATCTGCTTTTCACCCTGGTCCTACTGCCACACCATGTAATATTCTCTCTCTCTGAGTTTCTGTCTGATGTCCAGTTTCTTCTCCCAGCATGAAAACCTGTGACAGAAACTGCATGGAAAACACAGTTGCTCAAGTCATCAAAACCCTTTGGTGGTTGTTGTGTCCAAGAAGAACAGGATCACTTCTCTTGCACGAAGCAAAAAGAGTCTGGAGCCCCTCTGCTCTGGGAGAGCTGGGGGTGCTCACCTGGAGAAGAGAAGGATCCAGGGAGAGCTCAGAGCCCCTTGCAGAGCCTAAAGGGGCTCCAGGAGAGCTGGAGAGGGACTGGGGACAAGGCATGGAGGGACAGGACACAGGGAATGGCTTCCACTGCCAGAGGGCAGGGATGGATGGGATATTGGGAAGGAATTCCAGGCTGTGAGGGTGGGCTGAGGTTGGCCAGAGAAGCTGTGGCTGCCCCTGGATCCCTGGAATTGTCCAGGGCCAGGCTGGATGGATTTGGAGCAGCCTGGGCTAGTGGAAGATGTCCCTCCCCATGGCAGAGGGTGGAGCTGGATGGGTTTTAAAGTCCCTTCCAACTCAAACCATTCCATGAGGATGCTGATGGAAAGCAAGCTCCCAGTTTTCCTAATTTCCCAACTGTAGGCAATGTGATGCAGGCCCCAGAAAAGGCAGGGGAGACCCCACCTCTGCTTGAAATGGGGCCAATGTTTCACTCATTTCCAGGAGCAGCAGTGGACACTGGACTGCCTGCAGGGTCAGGGTCTGATGCCTTTAGGTTATAAATAGTTTTTACATATTCCTTAAAATGAAGGAAATCTGAGAACCACGTGGGCCTCACCCAGGACACACCAAGTGAGCTGAGAGTTGCTAAACACACAAGAGGGGATTTGCTGTTCAGGGATAATCCAGCACTGGTAAAAGATGTCATTTTGATGGCCCTGTAAATAGATGTTCTCTGGAAAGCCCAGGCAGTGTGGTGACAGGATGGGATTCCTACAACAGAGTGGGAAGGCTCTGGATGGAGCAGAAAGAATGAGCAGTTATCCCAACCCTCAAACAGTGGGTGCTGCATTAAATCAATATGACAAATGGGATTTTATAACCCTCAGAAAACATTCAGCTGTATTTAAAACTACCAAAATGCTTACAATGAAGCAATACAAAGATGAATCTCTGGAATTATTCATTCAAACAGATTAATCTTGCAAAACATTGGGAAGAAAATTTACATTATAGACACAAACACAGCTAAAGTGCTGCTGATGTCAGAAATGCCCCTTACTACAAATACAGACTATTTTAAGTGGCATAAAACAAATGTACTCCATGTAAAAGAATGTATAAATTCCCTAACTCAGCTGGCTCAGCTCCATGGATCCCTGACTCTCTGTCATTGGCACCATCTATTTTCTGCACACACAGTGCAGCAGTGATGAGTGTGATTGAAATATCTACACCCAGACACGGAACCACGTGAGAAAATGTGGGCAAAAAATAGCTTTCACTGAAAAAAATGTCCTTTACAAATGGGAACAGTTCCTAAACTTAGTGGGGCTTGAAAGACAGATTCTTTTACTTTAGGGACAGAACATGGTTCATGTCTATTTTTCTTTTTTTTTCCTCTCCCTCTTTTTCCTTTTCTCTTCTTCTTTTTTATCCCTATATTTTTTTCTACTTGTATAAGATCAGGGGAAAAGATCTCACCAAAGCAATAAAAATAAAAAGAAAAAAGAACAGGGAAAAAAAGAACAGAAAAGTAAAGAAGGAAATCAAATATACAAATGACAAAAACATACTCAAAATATTTGATTTATAAAATTCTAGGCTCTCTATAAACTTTTAAAGTGAGCCATAAGGATGTTTTCATTAGGACTATATATAAAGATGTTTTCTTTAGAAATAGATGGACCAGAAGTGGAGTGAACAGAGGCAAACTGAGATTTGTGATTTCTGTTTCATGGTACCCAATACATGAATTTGGCAGTTTTGCTGCTTTGCAGAATTTCATGAAAGTTTCAGTGAGAACAGCTCTCTTATTTTGGGTTTCATAGCAAACTGGATGGGCCTAAAACACAAGCGTTGTTACAACACAAACAGAAAATAAAAAATAATGGGAAGACAGAGGGATTTTTACTGCATTCCCACTAAAAAGCTGATGCCACATGTTTTACTGTAAGAAATGTTTTCAGAAGTTATTAACTGGATCTAGAATGTTCTTCCACTTATTTCTGTCTTGCTTTTTCATCCTCCATGCATTTATCCTCTTATTTGCACCAGATCCAGCACCAATCCCCTAGTGCCTCCCACAGTCCTGGTGGGACATCTTGGAAAATTCCAGGAGCATTTCAAGAACTGAAATGAATGAAACTTGGGCTCTGAAGGGGCTCTGGCTCTTTATTCCTTGGCTGTAACAATATTTAGAGGCTGAGGTCTTCCTTTATGTGCTGTTATTTCAGGTATGTGTGACAACTGCAGAACTGTCACTGCTGCTCCTCTGAGATTCCTTATCTTGGTTCTCCTTAAGGGGATCTTGGCCAAGTGACAGGGTGAGGTCAGGGTGCAGCTTGCTGAGCCTGAAATCAGTGCTGGCTTGGTGTGGTCACCTTGTTGAGGTCTTCCCCATGCTCCAGAGATGTTCTGATGTAGCAGGCTGAGGAGGAAGGGACATCCCACTTTGTGGAGATGCACAAAGCTGCCAGAAGTTGGCCACTCTAAAGTCCTCTCAGACAGCAAGACAGACTTCTTCTTTTGGAAGGCATCAAGTATTTCACCTGAGAGCTCAACTTCAGTCTTTCAAAGGAGAAGTTGGAGAAACAAGATGGAAAATGGGTCCAGGATCTGTCTGCCCAGTGCTTCCCACAGGACTGATTCCTGCTCTTTGAGAGAGACAAATGGATTTGGGTAAAAGCTGGATGGGAATCTGAGAAACCTGATTCAGCTGAAGATGTCCCTGCTTGTTGTAGGGGGTTGGACTGGATGGCATTTTAAAAAGTCCCTTCTAACTCAAACTGTACTAGGATTGTACAGTTCCATGAGCAGGGACTCATGGAGGGCTTGGTGTGGGATCCAGGAACAGTTCATGTGGTGAGGATGAAGAGTGCAAACCTGAGTTCTTGTGGAGGAACAAAGTGCCTTCACAGGCACTTCCCATGCTGGAGACAATGTCCCTCATTGTCCAGCACCGAGGCAATACTTGGGGTTATAACTGAAGCAGTATTGGAGGGAATATTCAGGGAAGTCACAATTCTTGTCCCTCTTCCTGAGCAATAAAAGGATCTACTAAGGGACAAAATTAAACGTGGCATTTTTCAGACAATAAAAGCTGCCCCATGGAGGAATTAGAAGGATTTAAAGGTTATAATTCTCTGTAAGGCAAACTGAAACACTTCCAGTTCCACCCTCTTCCTCACTACCACATGGAATGTGACCAAATTTCTTCCAGAATACGGGAAATCTTTTATAATAAATAATAAATTAGATATATTCTCCTTTAAGCAACCTCTCCCAGCCCTTCCCTATCTTAGGAAAACTGATCAAAACACAGCAGAGCTTCTCTTTCAATGGAGGAATTCTCCAGCTGGTCTGATAGACCCCAAAGTTCTCCAGAACCACATTTATTTTCATCAAATCACAGAATACCCTGAGCTAGAAAGGACTTACAAGGACCATCAAATCCAGCTCCTGCCCTGCACAGGAAAACCCCCAAAACAGCACTGCATGGCTGAGACCATTACCCAAATATTCTGTTATTTAAGTGACAACTCATTGTCAGTTGATTCCAGGCCTGGAAGTGTAAGAGCTGAAATGAGGGATGTGGGACTTCAGGTTGCTCTTTAAAATGTTGTTTATTGTATCCAGATGATACAAAAATTTATGGGTTGTCAGTAACAAGAGTTTAGTCCACAGCCTTTTCAGCCACAGCTGTAGCTTTTTTTGAAGCCAGCTCTAGTTTTGATTATAATGCATTATATATTTTTCATTGCAAAGCATCTTAAAACATGACAATTAATTAACACTTTTACTATTAGCTATAGCCTATCATAACTACTAACATCATCATATTCATGTCACTGTTTTCCAATCACAAAAAGTTAATATGTTATAGTTTAAGCTAGAAGTTGTTTTTCAGTTTTTTTTGAGTAAAAAATTTTGAATTTTTTTTTTTACTTGCAACATGGCATTTTTGTTTACCTGTAAAAATCTTTTTGCTTGGTGAAAACATATTTTGTTTAAAGTAGATTAATCCTTTAAGTCATAAAAACCCTTTCAACTCACTCTTTGCCCTGTTAGTTATCCAGTAAAACTGGCTCAGCAATTCTTTTTTTTCCTATATCAAAACTTGCTAAGAATTTTTATTATTTCTTCAGATTCTACATTCAAAACTCTTTCTGTTATACATACATATCCATGAGACCTTTCTGTCAAATCCTTGTCCTTCCCAACATGGAAGAACCAAATTCTCCTTCCTGGGCTCATGGCGCTGCGCTCGCTGTTCCCTTTGCAGATCGACAGCATGCAGGCGCTGCTCCACTGCCCCAACGTGCTGGTGTGTGTGGGCAGGGAGCCCTTCAAGCCCGTGTCCACGGAGAATCTGAGGAAACACTCGCTGGAGAAGCTGCCCAACCTGCCTCCCCGCTCCAACAATGGCAACAATGTCAACGAGAACAATGAAAGTAAGAAAACCTCGCGGCCGCGTCGCGCGGGCGAACCCGGGCCTGCGTCCCACAGCACAAGGATTGCAGGCCCCTATTGTGCTGCTCCAAAGTGCAGATCTCATGTGGAAAAGGCACTTCCCTCTCCCTGCCTCCCAGGCCTTTCCATCCTCCCCTTCTTTTGCTCTGGTTTCCTTCTAGGATTTCCTCCCTACACCCCTTAGGCTTTCTTTTACGTGCTCCCCATGTCTGGCTGACTTCCCTTCCTCTTTCATATCTCTGGGTCTCCTTTTCCTTCCAGAACTCCCTCCTTTCCTGTGTCTGTCCACCCAGATCCCTGAGATTTCCCACAAATCCTCTATCTCCTCGTTGTCTGTCCTATCATACCTTCCCTCCTGCATTTTCCTGCACCAGGACCAGAGGATGCCCTGGTTCTGCCAGCAGGAGACTCAGTTTCTCCTGCAGGTTACAGCTGGCCTTTTGGGAACAAAGTGTGTTTTTATGGAAAGATTATGTTTGGGAAGGAGTATATTATGGATTATTCAGGATTGTATTTCTTTGGCACACCATCATGAGTAATCTAAGGTCACAGATAATTAAACCAGCCACCCTCAGTAGCCTGAGAAAAGAAACTTCCCAATTCCAAGGAGCAATTAATCTCACCTGTATTAAAGATTTATTGTGGGATGAAATTAAGTGTGCCCCAGAGGTGCATCTGTTTCTCTCCATTGCCAGTACCAGGAGCTTGGAAAGATTCATTTGTCTGTTTCCAACAAGTTGTAGAAACTCAAGGACTGAGGCATTCTATTCTCACTGTCCAAGCCACAAAAAAATTGGAGGGAAACCTGGGAATAAACTGGAGTTTTGCCCATCAAGAGCTAGCTTACAATTCCTTTTCTATTTGTTCTTTAAGTTTTAATAAGAATTATAATTATTCTTAGTGGCACATTCCTGCAGGAACTGAGTGTTGCTCTGGTCTACATGGCCACACATTTCCTGGAATATGAGTGGAGAGGTGGATGATGCACAACAAATGTGTGACCAGCTAAGTAAGAAGGTCATTTCTCCATGTATTTTTCCCTGGTTAAATAAGAAGAATTAAAACTTGCACAGTTAAATAAAGGCATATTTCCTATATGACAAAATGCCCAAACTCAGAGACTAAATTGCTCTATATGTATATATATTTTTTATTTTTCTTAATTTTACTTCCTGACATGCACTTAATAAAACAAAGTGTTTGTGTTTCAATTTATTTTTTAAAGTTAAGATGTAGAAGATTTTATTAATTATTGAATTGACTATTAATTCAAAACTTAACATTTAACAAGGAAGTTGGACTCGATTATCCCCAGAGGTCCCTTCCAACCTTAACTATTCCATGATTACTGGACATCACTTAGTCAAAGACAAATTTTCAAATTATGTAAATTGGCATAGGCTTGGCTTTAATGGAATAACATCAGGATTCACTAGTTTGAAGGTTTGACTTGCATATTTTCTGTCATCTTTGAGTTAACATCTTTCTCTGTCCTTCTTTTCTTCACTCCAGTGAACTTTGGACTGAAAGCCAAAAAAAGCGTTATCCATCCACGCTCAGCATCCAGCAACAGGTCAATGAGATTTTCCTTGTCATCAGAAAAGTCATACCCCAATGGCCTCGTGGCCTCTCCAGACAACGGGGCACCCTTCTCCAATGCCTGCTCTCACCCAAAAGCTGGGGACCTGGTCCAGTCCTTGGTCAACGATGACATTGAGAAGCGGGTCCATGTGAACAAGGATGGGAGTTTGTCTGTGGAGATGAAGGTTCGCTTCCGTTTGCTCAACGATGAGACTTTGCAGTGGTCCACCCAGATCAAAAAGTCCAACCTGATGAACCAGCTGCCTTGTGAAGAGTCAGGAGTGGAGGACAGTGAAGTAGATCCTCTACAGAAAATGAACCCAGAAGCCAGCTCAGAGGCAGATGATTCCTTGTATCCCTGTGATATCGATTCCTACATGTCCAAACTTGAGGAATCCGAATGTGACGAGGCGCACTGCCACAGCTGTGGAAAGAAACACCAGGACTATGACATTTGGAAGAACCCCATGCACATGTCCCAGAGGGAAGAGCCCAGCGTGAGAAGCACCTGGCACACGCGGTCGTCGTGTTCCAGCACATCTTCCCGGAGGAGAGTAGTCCACAAAAAAATGACATCTGTGGATAGCATCCACACCACATCCAGTGAGGAATTCTCTGAGCACATTGTGCGAGAGTCCTCATCCTACTCAGAGACTATCAAGAACAGGGTGGCGTATCGATCCGTTAAAAAGTGTATGTGCCGAAGCGATTTATCTACCGGTGCTTCCAATGCAGAAGAACAGCAGGAACATACTCGGACAAGCACAGGAAACAGCCAGAGGCCTTCATCCTTGGGCTTGATGTCACATTCAAGCTGTGAAAACAACCTGGATACTCAAGACAGCCCTGAAGACCAGGAGATCACCAAAATCATTTCACAAAATGAGGACGCAAATTGTTTCGAAGCTTCCTCTGTGAAGTGCTTGAAGGATGACCCAGAAGAGGTTGAAAGCAGCAGAGTTGGGAGTGTCATGTCCAGGTCATCCCTGCAGTCCAGGCAGAGCAAGAAGAATGTGTGTGAGGAAACCAGCAGCGTGGGAAGGAGCATGTCCTCCTCAAGCCTTCAGAAGGCAGATCAGGGAGACAACAGCCAGTGTTCCACCCCTGCCAACAGCGTGCACAGCAAGTCCAGTAACTGCACCACACCAAAAGAAAAGGCTGAGCAGGGTGACCTCTCTGATGACAACCAAGTGGTGTCCTCTTTCTCCAGTGAGTCCTGCCCCAAGAAAGAGGCTGAAGAGGTGGAAGCAGAGCAGGAAGAAAGTGAAGTCAATGAAGTCAGCTCAGTGTCAGAAAAAACAAAGCCAAGCCAATCAATCAGGGCTGACAGCAGTGAAGGGGAACGATGCTCTATGCAAAGCACCCACCGTTCCAAGGCTAGTGACAGGAACAGCAAGGAAAGTGGCAGTGATGAGAACATTCCATGCAGTGTCTCTTGCTCTTCCAGAGGGACCAAAAAGAGCAAACGTAGCCACATTCATTTGGACGCACGGTCTGAAATGTCGGTGTCTTCACTTGGATCCACTCAGAATAAAAAGAAGAATTCCCTATATGCAGATAATGGGAGATCAGGCAGCAGGGCATCGATTTACTCCAAAAGTTCATGTGAAACCAAGAAAAAATCTGTTGGAGATGCAATGTCTCATAAGTCAGGATCTCTTCACTCAAACTTTTCATCTACCAGTGAAGTAGAGGCAACTGCAGGTCCTGCTGAGGGGAACAGTTCAAAAAGTACTGCCAATGGCTACAGTGAATCCTCAAAAAGCTCAAAGAAGAGAAGCCATAAAGAAGGAAGCAGCAAGCCATCATCCCTCTGCTCAAGTGCTTCAAGTCCTAATGGAAAATCTGGAGAGGTTCATGCCAAGATTAGTTCAGAACCGTCTTCTTCAAAACAGGGAAGCATGAGTGAGAGTGTATGTTCAAAAGTTGACCATCTAACTGAGGATGGGATTAGAAATGGAAAACCTACAAGTAGCTCCTCAAGAGTCTCTTCAAAGTCAGAAATAAAAGATAATTGCTTGTTGACACAGATGTCCCAGGAAACTGATGATAGGTGTTCACAATCGAACATGTCTCTATCTTCAAAATCAAGGCGGACAAACTCAAAAAATCTTCGTGTGAAGGTGTCAAACTCCAGCCGGGCATCGGTGTCGGAGACTATGTCAGTGTGCAGTCTGCAGTGCCCTGCCCCACCAAAAGGGAAGCCAAAGAGAAGAAATATCCGTTCGACCATATTGAAGAATTCCTCCATCAGCAGCTTTGGCACCGAGTCTGTGCTGACTGCAGGAAAAGAGCAGAAAGAAATTGTGGATTCCTCCAAAGCAACTTCCTATGGCTCTAAATCCGCTGCAACCAAAGAAAGTGGCCAGAATAATAAAGAGATTGATGAGTCTTGCAACAAAAAAACAGAGGAAGAGGTAGAAGACACAGGCGTTCAGGAGGAAGGAGGTAATTTAATGCCATCAGCTCTACCAAATACATCTCCAGAAGAAGTTGTGCAGGAATGGCTCAGGAAAATCCCTTCAGAAACATTGCTTATGAAATATGAAATGGAGGATGATGGAGAAGAGGAACATGCAGAGTCGACCACTGAGGTATCACATTGTACAAATGTTGAGGAAGCCCCAGAGGAGGAAAAAGCTGAGGAAAAGAATGAGGAGGAAGCTGAAAAGGATGAAGCAAAGGCTGAAGCAAAGGATGAAGCGGAAGAGGAGAAAGCAGAAGAAACACCTATTATTGAAGAGGCTGAAGAATGCGTGAACCAGGAAGAAATCTCTGAGGCTGCACCTGAAGCTGCCAAAGCTGAGCAAGCAGGATGCAACCAGTCAGCTACATCCAGCCAAAATAACAAGAGAGACCTGCCAACCTCTGTCCAGACATCTGTCCAGATCATGAAGGCCCTGCTCAGTTCGAAGCACGAGACCAAATTTGACCGATCAAACAGTTTGCCCGAAGTGTCACCCACAATGGGGAGAAAACTGAGTAACTCCGCCAACATTTTGATTACTTGTCTTGCCAGCCTCCAACTCCTCGATGAAGAGTCAGAGGATCCATCAGAAAAGTCAAAGCATTTGAGTAAGTCAAGGTACACAGAGCTGCTAAATATTTTTCAAGCCCTGTGGTTTGGGTGCACCCCTGAAATGAGCGGCCCAAGTTCAGACCAAGAGGCAAGCGAGCTGGCAAAGCCAGGGTCTGGGTCCAAAGTCCCAAAATCCATGGATCACGCCTTCACTCCCATGTCCTCTTCTGGGGTTGACGTTTGCAGCGGCTCTGATGGCTCAGGAGAAGAGTGCACAGCTGGTGCCACGTTGGTGGCACAGAAAGCCACGGAATGCAAATCAGCCGAGCAAATGGACAACACGGAGACTGGCACAGAAGTGACTGAGGTTGAGGAACAAAGTAAAGAGGAAGAGCAGCCATCCCGCCCTTCCACAGCCTGCTCAGAGGCAAAAGGTGAGGAAAAAGCAGAGTCTGCTAGAGAGGAGCCTGTAATCCAGGAGGAAGAAGAGAATAAGGAGGCTCAGGGCAGTAACTGTGAGCATGGTCAGGAGGAAGGCGGAGAAAATGAAGAAGAAAATAAATTAGCTGAAACTGGAGAACAGGAAGAAGCTGAAGCTGTGAATGATGAAGTCCCAAAAGAAAACCCTGAAGAAGAAGCCGGTCATCCAGAGACCACTGGTGATGCCAATGTTGGTGATGCTGATGTCGGGACGGAGCTGAAAGAGGAGTTGCAAGAGCAGCCCCAAGAAGAGTCTCCAAATGACCCCGAGCCCAAAGTCGATGCATCCACCAGGGTGGGCACATCCCTTGTCCAGCAACACTCTGTGGATCCAGACCCAACCTGGGTCCTGAGACTACTCAAGAAAATCGAGAAGGAGTTCATGGCTCACTATGTCAATGCCATGAATGAGTTTAAAGTCAGGTGGAACCTGCAGGACAACCAGCAGATGGATGCAATGATCCTGGAGCTGAAGGAGGAAGTGAGTAAAAGGATACAGAAGAGCATAGAGAAGGAGTTGAGGAAGATCAAAAGCAGGGCTGGAAGGAGGATGCCGAGACCTCCAGAGGAGCCACCCACACGCGAATCCAAACTCCAAACTGAGCAGAGGAGATGGCGCCTGCAAACTATGCATAAAAAGTCCCTCTTTGGGGACAAGAACGGCGCCCAGATGAAGCTGGAGGAGACAACAGACTTATCGTTCGATGTAGATGACTTTAGCCTCAGTGCAGCTTTGGAGGACAGCATTAGCAAATCCAGTGAGGAGGAATATTGTCCATGTGACACCTGTGTGAGGAAAAAACTGGCCTCCAGGCCTGCCAGAGCCCCTGTGGTGGCCACCAATGCCCCAGTCATGAAAGACTTTGATTTGCAGAAAATCCTGAGGCTGAAAAAAGATGACAATGAGGAAACCATCGTTGCAGAAGCAGCCCAGGACACCAAAATGCTTCCCAATGGTTCTGTGGAGAAAGGGGCAGAAAATGAGGAGAAGGATGAGGGGCAACCTCAGACAGGTGAAACAGAAGCGGAGGATGATGAAGGAAAAGAGCCAGAATTAAATGAAGATGATGGCACAACGTTGACAGGAGATGGAGAAGAACCTGAAGAAACAGAGAATCAAAACACTGAGGTGGAGGATGAGGCCAAAACTGAAGAAACCGAAGAAGAAGCAGAAGAAGGAGGAGAAGAAACAAAAGGAGAAGAAGAGGAAGCAAAGGAGGAGGAGGAAGAGAAAGAGGAAGAAGAAATGGCTGAGGGTGAAGAGGAGGAGGAGGAAACAAAAGAGGAGAAGGAGGATGAAACTAAAGAAGAGGATGAGGAAGTAAAAGAGGAAGAAGCAGAGGAAACTAAGGAGGAAGAGGAACTAAATGAGGAGGAAGAGAAGGAAGTGCAAGAAGAGGGAGTGGAGGAGGAAGAAGAAACAAAGGAGGAGGAAGGGAAGGAAGAAGAGGAAGAAGTAAAGGATGAAGAAGAAGGGAAAGAGGAAGAGGAAGAGAAGGAAGAAGCAAAAGAGGAGGAGGAAGAAGAAGTGAAGGAGGAGGAAGCACAAGAGGAAGAGGAAGAAGCAAAAGAGGGAGAGGAGGAAGCAGAAGAGGAAGAGGAGGAAGCAAAGGAGGAAGAGGAAGAAACCAAAGAGGAGGAGGAAGAAGCAAAAGAGGAGGAGGAGGAGGAAGAGGAAGGGAAGGAGGAAGAGGAAGAAACCAAAGAGGAGGAGGAAGAAGCAAAAGAGGAAGAGGAAGAAGCCAAAGAGGAGGAGGAAGAAGAGGAAGAAACCAAAGAGGAGGAGGAAGAAG
>WBND01001037.1:255181-268945 GCA_013398595.1 Tychaedon coryphoeus | reverse complement strand
ACACAGTAAAAAGAAACAAAAACTCAATCCCCAACAAAAATGTTTTGCTCTCCAATATGAAAACATATCAAATTAATCCCCCGCTACCCCCAAGAATATTTGATTGATCAGTGTAGGAATTTAATTTTTCAACTGGAAGAGGGGAGGGAAAAGAGCAAACAAATAGTTCTGTAGTTGCTGGTAACTGCCTTCTCACGTCAAATTTATAGCTGTTAAGTGGAGTATGAAATTTGTTAAAACAGGAAATGTGGCAGTATTTCTCAGAAAGGCATCAGGCATCGGAATTTTTCTGTAGGCTTTTTCTTAGGTATCTTCCTTAGGTACTGTTATTGCACCTAACACAGGTACTACCCTGTAAACATTGTACAGCACTTCTCTGACAAAGTCTCTTGTCTAACCCTAAATTAGGTCTGGGCCTTTGTAATCAAGACTTCATTATAAATTGTATCAGTTTAGAATTATATCACTTTATTTTAATTTTCCCCTGGTAGATCATTTACCATTGCTGTGTTTATTTTAAGAAACCCTCAACATAGTCTGTAAGTAAAAGTATTACTTTATTTTGTTAAATAACAGTAGTGTACACTGGAAGAAGTTCTTCTGGCTTTTAGCTAGAAAGATTTTATATGTATGTCAGCAGATTAAGTAATTTTCAAGTAACCTGCACTGTATTTTATTAGTTTTTCTTTGAAGATATCCTGAGACATCTCCACTGCAGAAATATATACACTGCAGAACTAGAAGATATTATCTACTATCTTTTGAAATCATCTGTTGTCCAGTGTAGATACGCTTTTTGTAAACCATGCAGAACGAAGTACAGTAATTCAACTTTTCTGTGTTTGTTAACTGATCTGTTTGTCACTGTTTATTGCTGTTTATTTTCACAGTGGTTGATGCAGACATTGCCTGCCATTACAAAAGGTCTCCGATGCACCTTTTTGCCTACAGAGTTCACACGCACAGACTAGGTAAGAGTAATATAGGAATATCAAATACTGAACAGAAAAATGTTGTCTCTGCAACATTTTTTAAAGTATATCTCACTTCTCATGTATATTGATATCTTATAGGTAAAGTAGTGAGTGGATACAGAGTGAGAAATGGTCAATGGACATTGATTGGCAGACAGAGTCCGCAACTACCCCAGGTTGGTTGGGTTCTTTTTAGTTCTGAATGTAAATTTTAATTATTTTTGTTTCAAACTGAGAAGCTGAGTTGGAAATCACGTGTCCACAGATTTGCATCGTGGTATTTCCACATGCTGTTGTGCTCCTGGAAGAGAATATTGCCAAGTATTATCATGATTAGATTATGATGCAGAAGTCGTTTCAGTTATGTAGCGCTGTCCTTCTCATCAGCGTCTGTTGACACAGAGAATATGAAGCACTTTCACTGATTGTGGTGAATCATCCTCTCTTTCAGGCATTCTACCCTGTGAAATATCCGGTGGACATTAGCTATGATGATATCCTAGCAGCGAGATGTGTGTTCAGTGGGGAAGGCAGAACTACAGAGACACATATAGGGTAAATTTTATCTATTTGCTCCATTTCAGAACTTGTTTTTTCCAGGATATTGGTTATATGTAGAAGTGTTTTTGTTTCATGTCTTTATGCAAGGTCATTCTAAGAAACAATTTCTGCCAGAATGTTTTGTCATGCTGTCTGGTCTACTTGAGATTTAACTCTACACAATGTTCATTAAAGTTACTTATGTGAATATTCAAATTGCTGAAGTGTTCAGAAAACTTCTGAAGCTAATCTAGGCTGCCAGACGACTTGCTCAGATGTTGGGCTGATCTGTTCTTGGAGAGGGATTCAGAATCTCACTAATAGAAAATATATTTTTTAATCGAGTGACATTATTAACTGTTTATAGTGAAATAACAAAGCTTCACAATTCTCTACACTATTTCAGAACAAAAATTTATAGAAGCTTATAAAATTCTGATATTTTGACATATTGCAAAATCCAGCCTTAAAAAATCTGGACTAATACTGCAATTACCTTTTATTAGTGAAAAATCTACAGGCTTTTATGAAAGACAATCTAACCAGAATTATTACTAATAAAAACTAGGAAAATCTGAACCGTGTTGGTCACTGATGCTACTCAGCTGCAGGTTGACGATGGACACACAGCTGATGCTGATGATGATGGCAAGCATCAGCACTTTATTATTCCCCAGTACAACTTTTATACCTTTTCTCTCAAATGCATAATGCCTGCATGCCCTTTTACTCTTTTGTGATCGGTCAATACACATCAGCATTCCAGGCTTCTCCTCCTTTGATGCTGTTCGCCTGTCATCTGTCGTATACAGCTGTACCCCATTAAGGATGAGGCTCTGCTGCCGCCCCATTCTTATTGTCCCACAATCTGTTCTTGCACAATTCCCCCTTTTTTCTTTTAAATTGCAAATGCTGTGTTTACCACTTTCTGCAAGGCCCTTTGCAGAATAGATAGCAAACAAGTACCTCTTTTGTAATTGCCGTTAACTCCAAAATGCATCTGTGAATTGACCCTGATTCATTCCCCTATGGGATATTAACAAAAACGAAAAGCTGCACAAATTTATGAAGTAAAATAAGCAAAAATAAGCTAGCAGCTATGTGTTCCCATCGCCCAAACATTTTTGCTATTCCAGGGAGTCAGGTGAGCCACAGCCAGGTTCGTTGTTCCAAGGAGTGTTATCCAACACAGGTTGAACGCAACAAACAGGCACCCACTGAACTCCAGCATCTGTAGAGACACAGGCATATCCACATCCCCAGGTAGCAAGATCCCATGGGCCCTCCCAAGCCTGTGTTTGCAAATCTCAAACCCAGGCTGGAGCAGTGCCATGGGTCCTGTCACCTGGTGACTGTAATGACAAAAAATGCGTTAAAGTAACAGGTATTGTTACACAAGGGAAGAATAGTAAGATGGTTTTGTGTAAACACAGCTTTCCAAACTCTTGCCTGAGGGGTGTCACCTTGCATTCCCCCTTTTTGTTTTTGAAGGAAGGCTTTAAATGTAGAATGAAAATGCTCTATGGTGTCTTGACTAGGTGGGGAGTGCGAAATACTGGTGACATGGTGAACACCCCAAATTTGCAAAAATTATTGGGTGCACTGAGCTACGTAACCAGTATCATACATAACTGTTATCGGTCTTTGCAACACGTGGCATACCTAATGCTGCAAAAGCACCACGCTAATGTGAAATTACATCTTTTGCCTTTTCCCCTGGATGTACAGAAGCCCAACAGGCTTTAGAGTAAATGTCCACAGAGGTACATATTTAAGGCAACCAAATCCTAAAACATGAGTAGCGTCAGGTTGCCATTGCTGAAGAGCTTGTAGCCCTCTGGGGTTTATTCCATCCTAAGTCATGGTGACATGTTGCTGACAATCAGATCATGAGGCAAAGATATCATGTGCTGCTGCAGGTGTAAGATTGAATTGATGTCATAGGGCACGAGCCCCTTGATGGAAAAATTGATGTGACTGAATTGCCTGTTTTGATCTGTCTGGTGCCAGGGCAGCCCTCGCCACGGCTGTCAGCTTATCCACACAGGTGTTTCCTTCTACAGTGAATCAGGCAAGTTAGTGTGACTACGAACATGAAGAATGTAAAACAGTGGAGTTCATTGGTGTAAAGTATGCCATAATGTTTTCAGCAAGTAAAAGAATTCCTTACTATTTACCTCTAATTGACAAACTGTTGCATACATAATGAGAATCAGATACAACATTTAAATTCTCAAGGCCAGGCTTCGAAAGCCATTGTAACTGCTCACAGTTCTGCTAACTTAGGGGATCCATCTTGGTGGCCTATAAGGTCATGCCACTGATCTCCCTCCTTCCAGATCGCACCTACCTTTCCTGTTTGCCCTGATCATCGGCAAAAACCTTCCGCCCTTGTAAGGAGGCCGACAATTGTAGTGACCACAATTTGCAATTCTAGGCGCAGCTGTAAAAATTTATGTGCAGGGTGGTGGAATAATATTTTTCCTGGAAACTCTACCATGGCAACTTGTAAAACAGAACTACTGGCCTACACCAGTCCCAATATTCACAGAATAAGGCTGTCATAATGGCTGGCTCTTGCCCTGGTCGTTTGACATAGCATTGTGTGGCTTTACATGAGCAATCAGCTCTTGCCAATTGCAAACACAAAGTTTCTGGCTGCTACATTGTCAATTTGTTTCTCAATTGCCTCCCTAAGATGACCTGTAAATGGGTTTCCACTTAGCTGTTGTCCACGACTGACTGACGAGGAGCTTCTAAATCTGGTACACACTGCATCATGAGAAATGCAAGCTCCTTTCCGTGCTGTAGCACTAAGGAATACAGTTGGACTTGTAGTTGCGGGGTATGAGTTGGAGGGTCCCCCATGAGCTGGGCCATAGTTGCTCCGAAAGGAGGGTCGTCCTGAAAACGTTCTAAATTTCCCATGGTAACCTCATTCACTAGCCATATCCACTGGGACTCAAAAATCATCATCTTAGTCGGGGAGAAGCAAATCTATGCTATCTGCTGACACCGAAAGGGTGTTAACTCATTAGTAAAGATACCTCACAGTGTAGACTGAGCAAAATAAGAAGCAAGCCCCTGCTGCATCACCATGTTTCTTAAGTCTTCGGAGCTTATCGGGGCTGTTGCCATAATTTAGGATCACAGGACATGCTAGAATCTGATTTGCCAAACCTGACTCCCCTGCCTCCCTAACTTGTTCATACAATCATATCCAAAATCTTTTTGTGTCTACCCCCCTCACTGAGATGGCCACTGGTTCTAGTGTTAATATATCTTGCAGTGGAGGGGCAGTTTGCTGACAGCCTGCTCCTTTTGACTCTACCAGCCCTGGTAAATTGATCAAAACTGACTCAGGCTGTTGACAAGATCTGCCAGCAGCTTCTGCCTATGGGGAACCCTCTCATCCGTCAGCAACTTCCACACAGCCTTTGCCACTGCACCCTGCTGGCTGCAGAGAACAGCCAGGATCCACTTGAAGACTCTAGCACAGCCCCGCCAGCTGTCCACAGGGCCCCGCAGCCCCAGCTGCATCTGCAACGGCAGCACTTGGAAACGGCTCTTGGTCAGCTCCGGGCTGCCCGTCTGGTGACAGAGGCGGCTGCCTGCCAAGGGAAAGTCCAGCTGCTGGCAGCCCTTCCTTAGTAAACCTGCGCAGGCTCCTGGCTGTCACCCCAACCTCTGCAGGCTGCCATGCTCGCATGGGCAATAGGGCCACAGTGGCTCTGCCATGGCCAGGCTGCGCCAGGCTGATGCAGCTTCCCAAGACATTGAAATGCCATCATTGGCATCCAGGGGAGAAGTATAACTCTTAGGCGATACTGGCAGGGGAGGACTCTTCACAGAAGGAGCAGTCTTGGAGGGAGGAGAAGACAAAAGGGGACCACAGCCACAGTGAGGGGTTTGGCTACTGGAGTGGTGGCCACAGACAGGGCTGGGGAGCGGTAGCAGTAATGACAGTGGCTGCTGCTTCTCTATCTGTATTTGTAGCTGTGAGTCCCAAACTAAGCGCCATGTCATAAAGACCCTGTGGTTATTTCATCCCCCCTCATATCTGCCTCCCACAATGTGTGCCCTGCTTCTTCCCATGTTTCAACAAAAAAGGCAGTCTCTGGATTTGCTCTTACGCCGTTTTCTTTACACCAAATGAGCAAGGCATGTAATGCCCAATTCTCACACTTAATATGTTTCCTTTGTAATATTCGCAGCAGAATATCCAAAATGGATTCCTTTTCTGCTGATATTTGAGCCCCTATTTTTATGTTCCCTGCCACTCACCTGGAACTGGTGTCTCTGTCTTTCGTAAGTCATCTGGATGTTCAGGCTCTCAGGTCTGCCTCCTTTGCTGGGCTGGGCTCCACCTCCGGCGGCTCTAAGGTTTGCAGTTGTCCACCCAAATCATGTTGGGATCAGCAGTTGACAGTGGGCACATGACTGATGCCAAAGATGCCGGCAAGCATCATCACTTTATTATTCCCCAGTACAACTTTTATACCTTTTCTCTCACATGCATAGCATCTGTATGCACTTTTGCTCTTTTGTGATTGGTCAATACACATGGGCATTCTACTCTTCTTCTCCTTCAGTGCTGATCAACTGTCTTATACAGCTGCACCCAATTAGGGATGAGGCTTGGGTGCAGCTCCATTCCTATTCTCCCACAATCTATTCTCCCACGGCAGATGAAAGACACAGCCCTGTAAGATGAAGTGGAAAAATACAGCTGCAAAAAAAGTATATTGTTAATGCTTTCTTAGCTGGCTGTAGTTCTTTGAACCATAATTTAATGCATATGTAGAGAAACAAAGAAAACCTGTGGAAATCTCTCCGTTCTGGGAGTGTGCTGCAGCATTCCAAGGAAAGAGATTTTTATGCATTGAGCACCCTAAGATTGCATCTCTGTGGAGGGTTAAGGATTCAACATGGATTTGTCACCTTCTAGTGGACAGTTAAGATGGTGATGTGTAACAGTTGAAAAAAATCAGTTGAGAAGTTCAAAATTAGTTGAGAAGTTGAGAAGATATTTTACAAATATCATAGACACTAAACTCATAAAATCTTAATTTAACTACTGACTTTTTTTCACAAGTTCAAAATGTTTCTGTCATGTTTCTGTAACTTTCCTCAAAGTAGCTCCTGTTGAATAATCCTTACTGTTTAAGAAACAGTCTTAAGAAAGTTACAGTATTTTCTTTCAATGTACTAGTATGCATTCAGTGGGGAAACTCTCTCTGTCCTTTTCATTACATTAATTGTTATTATTATAATTATTATTCTACTATTTTTAATTATTATTTGTTCGCACTATAATATATAAATGTATATTGTATGGATCATGCCATATTGTTTATTAGTATTATTGTTATTATTTTTAGTATTATTGATATTTATTTATTAATATTTAGTATTATTCTGTTTTACCACAGGTTTTGCTGTGTTCCACTCTGGGGTGGGCAGGAATGGGGGCAGTGAGCAGCAGTACTTAGCTGCCACCTGAAATTAAACCACCACAAATGCTTAGACACAGTAGCATGTCAGGTGGACCAGTTTGTGTTATTTCCACATCCCGTTTTCTACTGGATTTTTAAAGAGGAAACAATTTCAGTGATGGAGATTGGAGGTCCAACAGTGAAATTAATGCTTTCTAAAAGCTTAAGCAGAGCTTGCCCGGTTAGTACTAGTTTGTAGTCTCCCAGGGATGCCGAACTTCCAACACATGGAAAAATAACCAATTCTATTTTTGAAACGGTCTCTTCTCCCATGTTTCCCTGTCTCCCCTCTGGCTTGAATTATTATTGTTGCTATGGTGAATAAATTAATGCTGCAGAATGCTGCTGGAAAAGTCAGCACTGATGTCTTTTGTGAACAGCTAATAGACTACCTCAGTATTTTTTTAGTGAGTGTGGGCTCACTGTTCAATTCTGAAAGCTAATTAGAAAATCTTCGTGTAAACCCCTGTATTTTATGAATTTTCATTTAAAATCCTAGCTTATTCATTGTCAGGATTGTAGCTCTAAACAAAAGATACTAACCTATATGGCAGAGGATGAAACAGACCGCAATTGTAAAGAGGCCATATATACTCTGCTTCACAAAATAATATTTTTCAGAAAAAGAAAACTTTTGCCAGCTGTTTTTTCTATTGAAGACAGGATTATGTAGCAGTAGAGAAAAGCCAGTTCTGTTTCAAGTACATGCACATTTATCAAAGAGGAGAATTTTGTTAGTGTTTCACCATTCCCCTTGTACTCATGTTTTTGTTACAGAAGCTTACAAACATTAATCTGAAGACAACAGTGCTGTGTTCTGTTTAGGAGATACTTACAATACCTTAATATGTAACAAAAAAAAGTTTTGCAGTATTAGAACCGGTGTGAATGGACAATAAATGAATGCACTTGATGAGGAAAGGGGGAAGATTTGTCATAAAAAACAGCTGCTGAAATGGAACATGTTTGTCAATTGCAACAATTTCAGATTACATTCATCCAAGATTTGTAGAGAAGTAAAGTGAATAGTAATGTAATGAATGATACAGCTCTGTCATAGTAATCAGAACATGTGTACAGCCAATGGGGACAGTGTGGAGTGTGCTGGAGAAAGAAGGAAGAGCAATTTAAATCGGTGATAAAATTTTCTGTAAAATCAGAACCAAATTGCTAGGAATTTCTGAGATATGTGGGGATTTTGTGCGCACTGCTTTTCTCCAGTATAAACCAATGAAATTTCTGATATTCACTGCAATGCAGGTATTGCATGTTTTAGTTTGGGGCATCTAAACATTTGATTGCAATGTTTTAGAATCCTGTTGAACAGGTTGTATGAATCAAATAGCAGCTATTCAGCTCTTTATTTTCTAAGTGCCACATCTTTTCTTTGCTGTGTAGGGGTACTGCCAATGATGAAATGTGCAACTTTTACATTATGTACTATATGGAAGCCAAGCATGCTGTCTCATATATGACCTGCACACAGAATGCAAACCCTGAAATGTTCAGAAGTATTCCGCAGGAGGCAAATATTCCTATTCCAGTCAAGTCTGATGTGCTGAAGGTGATGCATGGACATCATGAAGGTGAAAACCACTTGTAATCCATTTTATTCATGCCATCTTATGCGCACTGATATATTTCTCTGTGTTGTGTTGGTATGCAAAATTTTCATGAAGAGGTAATGCAGTTCTGCATAAAATTCAAATTGCTAATTAATAAGCATCATGGGATTCTACTGTTGGTTTTGGTGGAAATGTCTGCCATAGTCTTTTGTCTGTTTCTTTCTCATGTTGTCTTCCAATTTCCAACATATTTTCACAGCTATGTGACCCGTGTGCCCCAAAGGCTGGCTTCTTTTTTTTCTGTGCTAAACTGTATATTAACAGTTTGTTAATGTTTACCTTCTGTCTATTTCCTACAAAATTGAATCATAGCATTGCCCTAGTTATTATGGATGGAATCAAATTTTTACATTGAACAGTTGTAGGCATCTAAATTGCAGCAAGAGTTTTATCCAGAGGTAATCTGACTGATGTGACTGTGTAGTAAGTACAGGGTGTAGTTTTTCTATTTCACTTTTTTACTGTTTCATTGTGTGGTATGGCTACTGTGATAAAAATAACAAGTGTTCATTTCAGAAGGATATTTAGGGGGGTACTTCCCTTCACATGAATGGTTAACATTGTACCCTAAATCCATTTTTCAGAAACCAAGGATAGTGATACAAGTTCTTTGCTACAGCAGGACAAAAAAGAGGAAGAGATTTTGGATCATGGTATGCACCTGCTTAATTCTATGCACTTTTTTTATTTCTATGTTTATTTGTGCTTCTATCTTCTAATATAAATCTTAATTTTTAAATTTCAGTTGTTTGAGTGCTGTGTTGTTTGATGCAACTGCTACTGTTTATATATAAAAATGCCAGATGTTCATTTCTGAAGGGCATTTTTCCACAGTAGGGAGATACTCAATTCCATTCACATGCAAGGGCTAAATCATATGCTAAATCCATTTTTCAGAAACCAAGGATAGTGGTGCAAGTTATTTTCTGCAGCAGGCCAAAAAAGAAGAGGCTGAGATTTTGGATCAGGGTATGTACTTGTTTATTTCTATGTCAAGTAAGGGACTCATTAATGTAAAATACTGATAAATTATATCCTGTTTTTTTAATGAGTTTTGAAGTTTTTAGTCTGTTTATCTTCAATTGATGCAATTTGCAATGTTCTGTAAAGCTAATAGTGTTGCATGCTATGTAAAAAATATTAAAAAGAATTAGTTTACCACTGATCTCTAGCCTTGTAGGTAAAATTTATTAGTGCATTTTAATCTCATAATATTTTTCTGTACTTTGTTTAATTTGGTAATGAAGGTTGTGATTTATTAGTATGTGCATGTATTCTGTATGTAACAATTTACTATTAACTCTTCATTGATTTCTCAGTTTGTATTACTATATGTGTATTAGGGAATAATGGTTTTATGCTTCAACATTTGCTGTACATGCAAATATTAAGTTGAAGTTGAGTGCAGTTGCTTAATACTCTATTATTTTTTACTATATTTGTGTATATGTACATGTATGCATTACAATTCACACAGAAATGTGTGTAGTACTTAGCTGGAGGAAGTAAAATATGACCTCCATAAAGATTTTAGAAATACTCGGAATATTATACATGTTTCAAAAGTATCTTAGAATCTACCTTAAAGTTCTTGTGAGTCATATACTGTTAGATAAAAACTGCCTCAGTATTAGGATTTTTCTTTAGACTAAGGGGAAAATCTCATCAGCTACAGATTCATACAGTTTGCATTGAACAATGTTGAGATTCAAAGACTAAAAGTAAATTTCCTTTTGCCTTTAGGAAGAATGAAGATTGGCCAGTGTTTAGAATTTTTGATAACGTCTCCCAGAGGGGTTAGATTTTCTATGTACTCTGCCATTTTATAGAGTTAACTCAAATAATTAAGTTTTAGTTACATAAAATAGCTGCTAGAGTGTGAAACTGTCTTACATGAAAGAACTTTGAACTATTAGAAACAATACTTACAGTGGCATATCTGATTTTATCTTAATCAATTCAAGATGTATTTTTTAAAAAAGAAAAACAGTTCAAATTTTTTAATCCTGTTTCAGAGCAGAATGAGTTGTCTGCTTAAAAATTTACATCAAAATTCATACTGACAATCTGCTTTACCCTTAAGTTACCAATAAGTACATTAGCATTTGATCAATGTGCTTGTTATGTGTATGTTTTATTGAATTCATTAGTGTTTGAAAAAACCACTAATGTTGAAAAGGGTCCTGCTGTTAAAATCTTTTTCATCTGTCTTTGAAAGGTATTTTGGAGATGTTTCTGCAATGCAGTCTAGTTTGTTGAGAACACTATTTAATACACATTCTAATCTAACCTGTTTTTTTGGAAACACACAGAATTGTTTTTTTCATTTGAAATTTCTTTGATTCATGATGTGAAATATCAAAACACAGTAGTTTGAGTTTAATTTTGTGTTCTTAATTGTTAGATTAAGATAAATTCTCCCATCATTTGCAGGAGCCTGACTTCAATTTTATATTGATACAGCTCTAACTTCAGTTGAATTATGTCTGAGTAAGCAAAACAACAGGAAAAACCAGTTCAGGTTTGGTTTTATTTTCGTCTGTAAAGAGGGAAAGTTATGTGACTGGCTTAGAAACTAGGTTTTAGTGCTCGCCAGATAGGCTGGGGAAACCAGGAGCTGAAAATGGTCTGCATAATGTGCCTCTAAAAGTTACATAGGAATTGGAGTCCAGTTTTGTGGGGCAAATCAGTTTTGAGTAATGGTGTTGCCAGTTTATCCATCTCCTCAAGTAATTTCAGTGAGTTAGCCAGTAGGAACCAAATTTGAACAAGACCTTAATGGCAGGAAAATTCTGCAGTTTGAAGGGGGAAGGCAGTAGACCCTACACAGAAGAACATGCGTACATCCATTTGGTTTGTGGTAATTATACAAGTACATCCTTTCACAGAGGTAAAAGACAGAAGTATTTCCCTTTATGGTCTGGCATGGCATATTCTGTATGATAACCTTATCTGCAAAGCACAGAGACACCAAAACTAAGTCTTCGATTAGTTCTGTTGCTGCCATGCTGTTGCTCTGTAAATTCAACCTTTGATTTGCTCTGAAGAAAGCACATCAACAGTTTTCCAATAACTCTGTGTTTTATCTTGCATGGGTTTATTTCTTTGTGCAGCTTATTTTCCCCTCCTAGTTTCAGGCAACTAAAATAAACACTGTTCCTTCAATAAACACCAAAATAGTTGTTATATTGTTCTGCTGCTGTGGAGGTGATGCCATGATGATTTTTTGTCTTTTCTTTTTATATACCTCTTATGTATTCTCAGTATACATACTTGTAATTCTTTAAGCATGATATCTTGGCATAGTCCTGATATACTGCTAGGCAAAAACCCCAAACAACCTAAAGGCCTCATAGTTGGCGGGCTGAAATCAAAGCCCTCTCTAGAACATACTTTATAGAGTAGACTGAACCCATCTAGGGAAGAGGACTTTAAAACAAAGAAATTACACTCTATTCATTTAAACTTCTCATTAGGTCAAATATATTAATCTAAAAAGTCTGTAAAATTATATATGCAATATACCATGTGTGTGAATTTTGGCATATTCCACTTCGATGAATTGTTGCACCTAAGGATCCTTATTAAATACTGAGATAACCCTTTTATCCCTTAATCGTGTTTGGCTCATAATTCTAGACCCAGAGAAAAAGCATCAGAGGTATGTACTAACCTGGAGGTTAGAGATATGGTCAAAGAGACAATTTTTGTGTCAGTACTCTTAAATCTAAGGATTTACCGCAAAAGGGGAAAACAAAAAAGTCTGCCATATGAAAGTATCTGCCTACAAATAATGTGTATATCATGTTCATCTGGGCATAGAGGTACCTCCTGTCACACACAGGATGTTTATTATGTTGGTACATCCAGGTGTTACTATTGCTTTTACATTACATTTTCAGTTTCACCATTTTCACTCATCGGAGGCACATTAATAAACAATGCAAGTATATAGAAATAGGCAGTAACCATCACAAAGTGAACCAGCACTCTGCATGAAGACAAAACCAAATCCCTGTTGTGTTAAAATTTAACTGAACTTATCTTATTGAAATGGACCTCAGTATATAGTTTCCAAAACATCAGTGAACATAAACTGTTCATAAGAAGTGAATTATTGTAGGAAATGCAGTTGATTTACACATTTGGTGTATCAGAAAGTTTCCTGTTCCTGCTAACATCAGGTCCCTAATAAAACAAATAATATGTATGTTTACTTTTTTGTTCATCAATAGAAGTTGGATTAAATTGTACTCAAGATACAGTAAAGCAAAAACCATTTGTTAGCATTCATGATCTCTGCCATATGCCTTTGCTTGTTGAAAAAATACCTAAATGTGTTTCGTTCTGCTTGTTCATCACTTTCCTGTAGCATAGTACAGTGTAGTGCAGTTCAGATTTGTTTTGGCATACAAGCAGTGAAGCAGCCTTTACTGGTTTGCTGATGGTGTACCTGAAAGCTTTAGAAACCTGTGCGTATAAACAATAGCGGGAGTAGTTTCTTAAAAAAAAAGAAAAATTTAAGACAACTAATGGTTAATCAGATGTCCAGTATTCAGTGTTTTGTCTGGCTCATGATTTGGTATATAATTTTATGTATATTAAGTATAATAAACTGAAGTAGAAAGGGCAAAAATTTCACTACTAAAATTAATACAATTACTTGATTATATTTATATTTTTATATTTCCATATATTAAACATAATTAAATATAATTATGTGTAAATGGTTTAAAGCAAAATTCAAGTGTGCTTGAGCTGAAAATTCAGTATCAGCATAGAAAACAAAATTTTGGGTTTTGTTTAAGGACGGCGTATGTGTACACATATGTATGTCACATACACGTATATGGGAGAGAAAGGAGTTGAGATTTTCATTGTGCCTCTGATACTATGTTTTCCATGGCATTTATAAAGTGTTTACATATTTACTTCTTCTGGCTTAGGGAATTTAGGAGTTAATACCAAAAAAGGCGACATACATTTTGCTTCTGGTGATGGAATCTGAAGCAAGTCAGAGGTTGCAGTTGCTCTCAGCAGTAGTGTTGGTACTACGAATACAGTGGGACTTTTTCCCTTATGCATCATTATTTCTCTGTTGCCATAAGAGTTAAGTTATTACAGGAGTTC
>WBND01001037.1:216865-249655 GCA_013398595.1 Tychaedon coryphoeus | reverse complement strand
GGTGATAGAATACACATTTCTGGTCACATTAACCCAGCACAGATTTGTTGACGAGGAGCACATGTCCCTAAAATGTAATATTCAGTGAACATTCTTCATCTTCCATGATACTCACTTAGCTTTCACGCTTTCCCATTTACAAACTCCCATAACCTAGTGAATTTTGAAAATCTATGCTTCTGCTCTAATTAAAATATTTTTAAAAAATTTAAAAAATTAAAATATTTTGACAGAAAAGGAAGGGGTGATTGAAAACCAAAATGCATTTATATTGTGGTAGTAGTAAAAGCCCTTCTTAGGGACATGCAGACATAGAATTAAAAATAGAAATTTTTTTTAACTTTTGTTCCATCCTTTTTTTAGCTCTGTAAGCTACTTAGAGATGCCTTGAGAGCAGATATGGTTCCTGGTTCTTCAAATATGTCTGTTTGCTTATGCTCTAAGTCACATCACTGTAGGGCAATGAGGGTGGCCAAGAAACTCTAGAGCAGCTTAACTCTTTTCATTTCTTCATATCTATGCCTCCCAGCCCTTCAAATCCCTTCAAAAAGAAAGCAGCTTTACTTAATACTTTTTTGTTCTCAGGAATCTCTCCAGTGCTTTCATCAAAGCAACAGATTAAATCATGACTTGCATGAAAAGTAATAGCAGACTAGAAGACGTTTTGAAAGTTTCTTTGCCTGCTATGTCAAACACTGTTAAATATCACTTGAAACAGGCATTAGATTTTGTTCACTTATGACTACATAAGTTTTTCCATGCCTTTCTCCTATTCTTTTCTACCATCAGTGTTATCTTATGCACGTCATAAGTAAGTCATAGTTGGACCCAGAGCATTTGACCATGATTTCAGTATATAGGGAGGGGGCAGAACCCCTGACCACTTTTGCCAGCTGAACCCATGAAACAGAACCCATTGTGCTAAGACAGAAACATACAGTCTCAGAATACACCCCGTTTTATTCAGAGATAATAGTGAAGCTCAAAGTCAACTGTGAAAACTTGTTTCTTGGTCCTGTTAGGATAGAACCAGGACATGGCTTTGGAAGGAAGAACACGAAGTCTAAAAATGCCAGTGACAGACTGGGGAGCCTCTCTGAACCATTACAGTGAAACTTTACAGTACAAAAATACAGATTTTGAGCACGAAAATTCTCTTGTCTTTTTTTCTTAAAATGTAGTAAAATGAGATTTCACATATGTATCTTAACAGGTACACATTCAGGCTCTCTGGACAGGTTTACCATGGCTGAACTTTGAATCTATCTAGCTTGATCCTGCAGTACCATGGCTAGATACTTCATCTAAACTGGAGATTGATGCTTCTGACAGCACCGTGGTGTGCTGCTGAAGGACCACAGACCGCAATTGCTCCCTGCAAACTGGGGAAATGGGCTCTAGTGCTGAAAAAAAAATGACTGGTTTTAGAAATAGAATCATAGAATACATAGAATTAGATGAAATCTATAAGGATCATCAAGACCAACTCCCTGCTCCTAACAAGACTACCTAGAACTAAACTACATGACAGAAAACATTACGTGCTTTATCACCCTTAATCTGACCTTTTATTAAATCAGATGAAGGTCAACTCATGTTTTGCAATGAAATTGCCAATGTTATGATTTTGTTTCTGTGACTATATACCAAAACATTGTTCTGTAAAAGAGTTTTGATAGTATAGAACCACCACAGGAAGTTTAAACTTACTGGAATAGGAATATGCTTGTGCATTGTTTTATTCTTGAGATTTGGTCTTGAATAAACTGCAGGTGTTTGTAGCAAATTATCTTTCCCATAAAGGAAACTGTGCTGATAGCTTGCACATAAGAAATACAGGGATCTCCTCTGAAAGTGACCTGGTCAGGCAGCTTTCCAGAGACTGCACTACTAGAGTTCAGTTTCTTCATTAAGACCAAGTTGTTGATTCACTCGTGTCTTTGTCTAGTCATACTCAAGCATTCTAAAGGCCAGGCTGTCTCATCGCAAACAAGACCAAGCAATGTTCCTTTCCTACTGAGTATCTTGAGGCAAACAACACCTTAACTGTTCCAGCTGGTATCAGACCACTGCAAAGCAGCAACACAAGATTGTACTTTTTGCTGGATATTGCTTTGCACAGAGCAGCTTTTACTCAGAATCAATATGAGTCTGCTCTTTGCTAGTTATCTCTAGCAAATTCTGAACTACTTCTTAAAATTACACTGCTTACAAATTATTGGAATCTGCCTGGACATCACAAGCAAAGGTGAAAGAAAGTTACACATATTCAGTGTACATTAGGTAATCAGGAAATTTAAATTCATCACTTCCATGTCTTTTGTGCTATGTAAATACTCTGAGTTCTGTCAAAATGCCAGGACATTGACAGGAAACTTCAGCTAGTGATTGTGCCAGAAATATGGAGATAGTGGTCGCATATGTAGATGTCATGGATGTTTTTTCAACTTTGTTTGGAGATTCCATATTCTCAAACACATTCACTTAAGGAAAGGATCACAGTTTCAGGGCAGCTGCACTTCTGATCACTTCTGTTCGCTGATGCGTACCCTTTTCCACACATTCAGACAGTTCCTAAATATTTTTAGCTGCTATGGTTACAAACCCCCTGCTTAATGAAAGCTTAAACAGGACAGGCTCAGCTTGGAAAATGCCTCATCTATACCCATGGATAATGATTGTAGTACTCAGACTGCCCTACTCTATACACCACTGTTCGAAGATTCCTCATATCTTATGGTCATTGGCTCAGCTCTGGGAGAAAACCAGATCACCCTACTTAGACTTGAATCCCTGATTAATAGCTTCCATAAAGACTGCTGGCATTTTCTATGAAAATATCCTGTTTTAAAAATTATTCCCTGAGCATTTCGTGTTTTTAAGTTGAATTCTCCTGCTCTCTTTTCTTTTGTCTTCTATTGAGCCCAATCATTTAACAGTTTCTTTTGAAGGCGCTAATATCAGACAGGTAAACAAAATAACTTTTTTGTATTTTTTTTAAATTTTATTTTTTAAGTCAACAAGCAATGTCTATTTTAGAGACTGGGGTGATAATTCTGTGACAACACTTGCATGCAGTACTTTTAGCTGGAGCATGAAGTTGTCAAACTTTTTCACTCCAGTAGAATGGGCATATAAGCTGATAGAGTTCTGAAACTTTTGTAAAAACTATAGTATGCTGTTGTCCTTTTGCAGCCCATAATTACAAGTCAGTTGATTAGAAAGTTGATATAGAACTAGGAGAGAATGAACTGTGCGAGGATCATTATGCTTGTTTTAAGAAGGCCTACAGTTTAAAATAGCATCAGGCTTGTTTGGTTAGGGAGACTTCTCACAGTTACATTAGTGAGAGCAGTGCTTTTAACACTCAGACCTCTTGTTGGAAATGATTGCATATAGGTCATCTATATGTCTCCAGCCACAGATAAAACCAAAACATTTGTTTCGTATGACATTCATTTAATTTTTAAAATGTTGGGGCAGAAAAAGTCTAGTGTAGAGTATTTTAATACCAAATGCTTCCTTTGTAAAAGAAATTTCAGCTGTGTTTCTGCTTCATCACCAGCTGATGGTTGCTTTAATAATTAAAAATCTGTCTCAGTATGAATATGGTTTGGATCCAAAACTCCTGTGATACACTGTTTAGATTTGTGTTGAATCATTACTTAGACTCATTAAATGACGGTATTAAGATAATTATGTGCTCTAGCTTTAAGAATTGCATTTGAAGCAAATAATTCCAATTTGTAATATATATCTTAATGATTTTGTCTCTTCTCTAATTTGTTTTGTTATTTTCATTGAAATTGGCCCTGTTATTTCAGTAGTTATTTTCTGACAATGTGTGTCATCTATGATATTTCGTTTCCAGGGGCAAGGAAAATCACTGAAGAGGGACTGTTTAAAAACATGACAGATCCTCTACGAACCATTTTCAAAATACTTAATTTCCTCTGTACCAGGCTGCAAGTGATGATTTCTGGCTCTGAATGGGGTTTTTTAGGTTTCAATTTTTTCTTTCTTGCGGGGATGGGGTTGTGTTTGTTTCCTTGTTTATTTCTTTGGTTTGTGTGGAAGCTTCATTATTTATAGTTTCACTTTTCTAAAAAATGTCCTATATAGCCTGTCATAAAATAATACTATTTTTTAATTACAAGTGATGTGTGTTTGAAATAAAAGGATACCTACTTGCAGTAACTCTTAAAACACATCGAATATGTCTTTCCACTCAAGTGATGCAGTGGTATTTAATAGAATAGTATTCGAAGTGGTATTTTAGTAGTAATGATAGTTTCAGGCAGCCAAGATGCTTGATCAATAAATTCTGTTTTCATGGGTTTTTTTGCTTTGAGCTATTCTTGTGGAGTGTACTGAAATGTTTGTATGCCTAAGGAAGTTACAGTGATAACTGCATTGCTAGCAAGCACATTGAGAAGATAGTTTTCCCTTCACTGCCAGATGATACCATGACGAAGGAGTGTTACTGTTTGGAGTAAAAGAAGGAGTAGAACCCAGACTGAATAAACAAAACTAAATTTAATGAATCAGGCCTTTTTTCTACAGTGAGTGCTATGGAATCTGTTTTCAAATGGGAAATTTGGTTTTTTTACAGCTTAAGTTTCTTATACAATGACAGACTTCAAATAAATAAAATATATTAAATACTTTAAAAAGTTTCATGATTGTCTATTACTGTCTTTGTAAGTGAAAAATTTTATAAAACGACAGAATTTTTCCGTCTTTGTTTTGTGAAAATAGTAGCCTGCAGTAGCCTGGCAAATTCAGATAATTCCATCATAAATATTCTTTTACTGAAATGTGCACACTTTTTCCTTTCTCTTTTTCTTTCATTTTCCCTTTCTCTTTTTCTGTTATTCCTTGTTCCCAAGAACATCTCTCCAGAGGTGATGATTTTTTGATGCCAGTGTATCAGGTAAAAGTGGGCATCTATATGTGATTTAAAGTCAGTAATGATTTGACTGTATATTTTCATACTGGAAACCTGTCTCGTTCAGTTCCTGAGCCTGTAACAGTTCCTCTTTGCTACTTTTGTCAATAACTGTGTGAATAACTTTGTTACATTGTGCCCTGCTGAAGCCTTCTAAAACTATTCCATCTGTTATAATTGGTGTATTTTCTCCTTTACTCTTATCTTTTCTCTTTTCTGTACAGGTGATTTCTATTCACTCCTTTCTAAGCTGCTAGGAGAAAGGGAAGATGTTGTGCATGTGCATAAGCATAACCCTGCAGAAAAAGCAGAATCAGATCTTGTAGCAGAGATTGCTAATGTAGTCCAAAAGAAGGATCTTGCCAGAGAGATCGCAAATCATGATGAAAGGGACAATACTATTCTTGTCAGAGACAGAATTCAGAAATTTCACAGACTAGAGTCTACCTTGAGGCCACCAGAGAACAGGCATCTCTCTTTACAACAGTCTAAGCGTGGTGAGGGAAGCTGGGATAAAGAGCATAAAGGAGGTGGGTTTGGGTTAATTTTATACAGTGAAATGCAATGTAAGAGCTGTGATCCACATTAGCAAAATCTGAAGGGAATTTCAGTGGAGGCTTAAAAGTATTTTACATTATGTTCTTCCTAATTATTGAAATGTTCTCCCTCTACTTAGAGGTATTTCAATGGGGTTCTTCCCCCTCCGTGTGTGAAGAAAGAATGTATGCTGGTGGTACAACGCCAGTACTTCCTGAACAACACGGTATCATTTTATACTCTTATGATGATTTTATATTGGTTACACTGGAACAAAGTACACATAGGATATAGTAGTCACAGGAAGTGAAGAATTTAATACAAGTAACTACTGTAAAATGGTCACTGGAATATTCAATACTTTTTATGAGTTTGCTGATTACCTTGATCTGTCAGATATGTAATTTTATAAAATTTATTGCTGTTACTCTATCAGATATTTTTCTCTCTTTAAGAAAGAATAGTAGGTAATCCTGAAAAATTCTTCAGAAGTAAAATTTTCTGCATAGTGATTTAAAATTGGGCTTGACTCTACAGATACTCTTGTATAGGCTGGTTTATTGTGCTAGAAATAGAATTTATTCCCTTCAGGTTTCTATGACAGCAGAAACCATGGAATTACTGTTTGCTTTACTTGCATTTCGGTCTCTGTGATACTGACTGTCCTTAGCCTTGCTTGCTAATGTGGAAAGCCAGATAATGCAGTATGTGATGAGTATCTCATAAAAGAAGCTGATATGTGTGCATGAAAGCCATTTGTATCCATAAGCTGTAGCAACACATCAGCTTTTATGTTGCAACCACCCAGATTGATATTTCCAGGTACTTCTGTACACATGTATCTATCATCCATCAACCATTTGATTTTTATTTCTGTTCATAATGTTAACACGTATTGTCTCTACTTATATGAGGTTCTGTTACAGTGTTTAAGCTCACCAAAATCCTGGGTTTGTATTTAAAATAAAACCAAAGATGTGGACTTTCTGGTGTTATGTTGTGTGATCCAGTTAAATAAGAGCCTGTCAAATAGGGCAAAAAACAGGCGGACTGTTACTATGTGCCCGACGTATGTGTAAATCATAAATAATTCCATAAACGTCACTGGAATTAAATGTTCAGGAAAGTAATGTGGATAGCATTTCTGCAAAAGCAGTTTCTTCAGTTTAGACTAATAACATGTGGTGCATACAAGGCAAAGAAGAAAATTCCTTTCTATTTTCACTGATCCAGAGGAGGGAATGTCAGTGAGCTGAATAAGCGGCTTAGTTTGACATACCTTGCAGCATGAATTCTAACTACAGAAAGAATTTGCTTGGATATATCAGAAGCCATATATTCATTTGGGGGGAGTTTGTTAGTGGAGAACTAGCTAATAAATGAGCTTTCAATTGATGCAATTTTGAGGTATAGGAAAAAAAACCCTGGAGTTTCCTTAATTAATTTCCTAAATTAATTTCCTTAATTTTTGGAGGTGCTTTTTAGGCTTGAAATACCTTTAACTACAGAATTCCTGACCTGCAGAAGTTGTCAGTACCATCTTTTGGTAAAATAACTTTTCTAGCAAAAAAATCTTTAAGCATATATTTAGTTTCTATTTAGGGAAGTATTTACATATTTAAAAGAAAATCTTCCATAAGAGAATTTTTTTTTTAGGACAAGACTCTCCTGTTAAATTAGTGTCATTTAACTGTTTAAAAATCACCAGTATTAAAATAGTTTAATATTTTTAGTCATGCAAATATTCCGATTTTTGACATGTAATTGGCCTGAAATAACAAGTGGCTAACGCAGTTACTGAAGTTGTTATAAATGTTCAAACCTTATACTACTGCTCTTTCTGTACTGTTGTTAGCTTGTTACCCTAGACTGGTCGCTAATCTGTTAGGCTGTTGCAACTCCTGCAATTATACTCTCTAAGTAGGTCAAAGAGTGACAAGGAGTCAAAGTGTCAAGTCAAGGAGTTCAAAACTCCTTTGTGCAGTGCTTAATTAAATTCTCAAGATTTAAACAAGTGCTCTGATGGCAGGGAGTAAATGCAACTTGACTTAAAGTTCACAAAGTTAAATGCTAGAATGATCTTCCAGGAAATTCTGGACAGTAAATTGCAATTGTGTCAATAAATAAGGCTTTCATCTTTCACTTGTTTAGAACGTTGATTGCATGTTCTAAATCTAAATTTCTATTTTTTTTCAATGGAAGGAAGGACTCCAAGTTGAAAGGTAGTTTACTGGTACCTAGTTTAGAGATCTCATTTGCAACAAAACTGGTGGTATTTTTTTCTCTAAGTAATTATAAATTACTCCAGTGGGAAAAGTAATTTTCATTAGTCTCTTTTGACACTGTTTCATGAACCACTAATTCTTGTAAGGAAATAGTAATAAGTCTTAGATAGAGGAAGTCTAAGTTCAGTGAGTTTTTATTAAAAAGCTAGTTGTCTTGAGCTAAACCTGTATAAAGGTCTTTCAGAATGGACTTGCAAAGGAAAAATAAAATACGATACTAATTAACCAATTTTGGAAAAATGTGATAAAATCTAAAGATTGTATTGAGACCGGGCTCTTGTGATTAGCTTGTATATTACTGTACATGCACTTTATTGTTTTGATCGATCAGAAATCTTTTATTCCTTTAAGTATAAACATTTCCTATTTTATAGTATGTGTCTTCTGAAAAAATTAAATAGAGGCCAAAATTTAGTGTTCCTATGTTTAGCCTTTTATTTTTTCTAGCTTTTTAAATAAAGGCCCAAACGCCTTTGTAATGTGAAACATGGACAAGCTTTCTGGAGTTTAACATAAAGTGATATGGGATGAGCAAGTGAGGAAGCAGACTCTGAATTTCCATTCTTCTATTCCTTCCAAAATCCAAACATCTGTGAATATATCTGGCACTGCACCTGCTGTGATCAACTTAGCTGTACAGAAGTATGGATATGTATAAATTTTTTTTAACAGCTTTTCCTTTAGCTTGCAGCTTTTGTTCAGCTAACATTTCTACAGGGTAGGATTTCTTGTTTTACAAGTTTCTGATTACTATCCGGGATACACTGTAGTTGCTGATAGCTTTTAGGTATCTTTTAGTTCACGTACTCTAGCTGTGTTATTGCAGTTCAAACAGGTAAAACATCTCCAAGTCTACAGCAGGTTTTCAGCACTGGTTTCATATTTCTCTTGGATAGGTTCTAGATTTTCCCTCCACTGCATTCCTGTTGTTACACCTCAGACTACCTCTCTTCCAAGTGAAATGCAAGATGAGGGTATTATCCGGACAGATGGGTTGCACAGGTGGCTTGAAGATTTTATACACTGTCTCCCATTAATTTTGCCTTTCATTGGAAAATCACTTCCAGGTGAAAGTGAACCCTCTCAGACTCCTTGGGTGCTGTGTTCTAAGGTCTGTGATCTGCCTTCTTTCAAAGCAGGATTCCCTGGCTCTTTGTGAAGTTGGATATCTCTTTCACCTGCCTAGATGGTACCTCAGTGATTGGTGTTTAGGATCACAGCAGAACTCACAAACTCTGGGTGAACTGAAAGTGGCAAAGTAAAGCATGGTTGCTTGCAACACACTATTAGTGAAGTGGTTCCAGTTTCACATAACTTCAAAGAAATTGTTTCTTATTCACCATCAATTTGTCTGTATGTGTCTACATGCAATTATGCTTTATAGAAATACCTGAATTATGCTCAACAAATCAATTTTTAAAAGAAAGTGGTGGATTTCCTAACATGTAGAACAAATTTTCTAATTTTTCTTTTTCGCTTTTTATTTTATCAGAATTAGTGAGATCTCTTTTGCCATTACATTTTTCATTTTTGATAATCTAGTTCATTTGTCTCTTAATATACTGCCAGAGCCACACAAGAGCAACCTCTTCCGAATAGTGTTTAAGCAGATAGTCTGTGAGAAATTAATCGTTGCAGTCAAATCCCTGCAACTTTTCAAGTGTTGAACAGTTTGTTCCTTTTATCCTTATCAGTCTACTTTTGCATAAGAGAGGTTGAAGAGACTATATTTTGAGCTTTTTATGTTAATATCTAAAACTAAATTTCTCTCCCTTAGTTGAGTTTTACAGTCTTCTGTAGAAAAAGAAGTCTTCTTTTCTTAGTGTTAAAAGCTTTAATAGAAAAAAATCATAGTATGTATTATGCAGTTTTTAATAAAACACTGATAGTTAATATTTAAATTTGCCTGCTGCTTTGAATTGTATATTTTTGTAATCTTTCAGTGTAGAAAGTATTTACAGAGCTGCTAAAACTCCTGGAGTCTGTATACATGTATCTTTATAAGATGGAGAAAAGAGTCAAACGCAGTTTTGACATTTCTGTCATATGTACATCTGTTGCCAGTGATTGTGCATGCTTTCCTATGTTAAAACTATGCTTGGAATTAAATTGCAATGCCTTGAATGGAAATACTGCATGTAGGAAAATGTCCATGTAATTTCCAGTAGTCTACCAAATGCCAGTTAACCATATTTGGATTCTTCTTACAAATATGTTACATGATTATTTTCTTTCTTTTTTTCTTTTTCAGATTTCCACATAGCAGAGGCTGTGGAGTGGCCTGGGTTAGACCTCAAACTAGGCCAAGTTTCTGGGTTGGCTCTGGACCCTGAAAATAACCTAGTTGTCTTCCACAGAGGTGATCATGTTTGGGATGAAAAGTAAGTAGAGATCCTTGCCGAATAGTGAGTTAGAAGGTTAAATTCCTGTGTGCTGTTTATATACCTTCTCAAGGAAAGACAGATTGAAGTTCTTTTTCTACTTAAAAATTAAGTTCTTTGGCTGAAAGTGCCTTTCAGAGACTCAGAATAGAAATGGTGACTGACAATTCAAGATGATGAGTTATTAGGTCTTCAGACAGTAAGAATGTGTCTCCAGAGGAAAAGAACATAGTACATTAGGTCCTTAAACTGTATGCCCATGTTAGTGTTATATTCACTGAGATTGTCTCTACCTCTCCATCCTCTATCTCTTAGCAAGAATAATTAGCCAAGTGAATAATGTTTTAGTATGGTATGCTACAATTAATACTTGGGTTTAAGAGTGGAAACCTGTGTCCAGTGTCTTCTTTGTGTTTATATACCTTGAAAAAAATGGGACTGTTACAAGGTACTCTCAAAACAAACTTTTTTCTACTCATTCAGTAAAATTTGCTGCATTTAGCATCACTCAAACCAAAAAATGTCTGAACTTTGGAATGGTAGTCCTTCTAGTGTTTGTGAAGTGTTATGGTCCTAGGTATATTATTTTAAGAACAGAACATTCCAATAAAGAGTACTTTATTTATTTTTACAGGGTTCTTATGTCTTTGATTTTTAAAATTGCATATGTCTTTATATGGATACTTTTGAAATTGTAACAGAATACTGGGAGGAAGTAGTACAAGCATATTATGTGGTACCCTTTTTAAAGACACTTTAAAAAAAAAATTCTCTCTTTTTTCTTCTTTTTAAGCATCTGTTCTCTCTATATATAGCTATAAGACTAAAGAGTAGGGCTGTTTTCAAATCCTGATGAGTTCATTTTAAGATAACATAGTGTCTGAAAAATAGGACAGCATTCTGAACATTACGATAACAAATTATGCTTAAGTTATTAAGTTATTTATTATCTAAGTTATTTAGTTCTAAGCTAAATAACATAATGCAGCAGATAAGGCAATCATTTATTTCTTATACAGTAGTCTCATGCGTCACTGATATCTCCAGCTCAAGTGTATATAAATACAGACTACAAAATTTGAAAGGATGCATCATACAGCATGTATTACTCAGACTTCAAGTATTCTGTAAAAGCTGGGTTTTTATCCTCCTACTCAGGAACATAAGTGCTGTTCTTTGTGTTGTTGAATAAAGAATTGTAAAAATATTTGAAAATAGGCTGATCCTTTTGAAATACATATTTTTGAGTGTCTGGCAATTGAAATATAGCAACAATCCAGAGCACAAAACTTGAATTTGAGATCCAGCATTACTGGGAAAGCCTACAGATTTTAAACAAAACAAAAAAAAAATTAACATTTCGTAAAACAGCAGGTGTGCATGATGAATCAGCCATATTGAGAGACAGATAGAACTTCAGCTTCATTATGCTGTGGCTGCAAAAGAAAATTGGAGTTGTAATATATAGTCTGGAAATGCATGTATGTACCACTTGTGCTCAGTAACATTACACAAGGCCTTCCATAAAGATAACTTATCATTAAGTCCTAGTTCTTCAGGGGTTTTGTTCCCAAGTCTTTTTTCCTTCTTCTTGTGTAGCATAGTTAATGAATGTATAGGAAAACTAGTGTTGGTAGTCATCTTAAGTCATCTGAACTACAACTCTGTAGGCCTTTTATATAGAGTGTGATGATTTAAAAATGTATTTTGAAAACATGCCTATTGTTAAGCTGTTGTTCCACATCTTGTGGCATGGAGAAGAAGCACACAGAAACATGCTCACCCAGTCAGCCTTCCCTTTTTATCTTGGGGTACGTACATGGGCATTAAATTTGAGGTCCCTTTCATGTGTTGTGATAAAAAAGGAAGGAACACAGGGTGTTCTAATTTTTCAAGGAAAAAGACGGTATTTGGAAGGGGTTTATCATGACATTTGTGTGGGGGAGGTGTAAGAAGTTAATTTTTATCATTAGCTGCAAATACACAGTTAATTGAATATAATATTCCTTACCAAACTGTAAACATAATAGCCTGAAAGCCCAGAATTTATTTTCTGTTTCAATGCTTCACCAGCTGAGTATAGAAGCAAATTAAACAAAAATAATCTGTGCTGTTAGGCTGTGCACAAATGTTTCCAATGCCTTATTAACGTACACCACAAAAGCTGGATCCTCATTCAGCTGAATATAGCTGGTTAATGGATCTATGCTGTTGCAAAAGGTAACTTCAGTCTACTTTAGAGCACAAAAGTTATGTAGTGACAAGGCCTGTAATACAGTAGCGGCTTTGAAGTGGCTGTAGCAGTCCTTCAGCATATGATTTTAAAAAAATAATCCTCTTAAATAAGTAAAGTTCTTCTATAGCATTGTCTCTTCAGTTTCAGAGCAGTCTTTGCTATAAGCAGCATGTGTTGTGTAAAATGAAAAGCATTAAAACTATTCAGCTGGCTAAGCAGTGAATCAGCTGGAAGTTATTTTGCATTTTGTGATGAAAAATGAATGCTATTTGTCCAATTTATAATGAACTTATTAGAGAATATAAGTTACATTCTTGTTACTGCATTCTTATCAAGATAGGTAGGCTGAACACAGTACCACGAAGGTGATGGATATTGATCAAGAATAGACTTCAGGGCTGTGCTTTCAGAGGTTATGAGTTTAGGTGGTCTGTGTAAATTTACCATGTAGCCCACAAGAAGGATACTATCCTGGATTTAGCAAGGAATGGTTTGCATTAGTGTGATGTGGCCAGCTCAGAGGTAGAAACATAACTGGAATTACATAGGACTTTGAAATAAGAAGTAGTAGATATGCAGTGGGCAGTGGATTTTACTTGTCCTTCAGTATCAAAGTGCAGAACCTATCAGAAAACCATGTTTTAGAGTAATAGGACTACTGTGTTTAGTTGTTCTCTTTGTGTGGTTTTGGTCTTGCTGCTTTTAAGCTAGAAGTACTCGGCATTGTTTGTGTTCTTATTTATCAGTTAAAGGAACATAATCTCAAACACTAGGAAGAAAAGAGTGACTGATTTTGTAGCATTCTAGTCATCCTCCTAGAAAAGAAGTTTAACAGGGAGAAGATGAATGGAAGATCACTCCCATAAACTCAAGTTCACTAGAATTTCTCTGCATACCATACAATCTCTTATGTACACTGAAAGCACTTAGTTCCCAGAAGAGCTGGGAATAGCAGGAAATACTTGGGCATGTAGACAGCGCTGTTACTAAGAACCAAAATCATAACAAGGAAAGCCAATAATTATTTTAAGTAGTCTAGATAGTCAGTTCTGCAGAGATACAATCATGTTTACTGTAGGGCTTGTTTTGTTATCTGTCATCACTAAGATTCTTTTCTGTGTTTGTATTGATTTTCTGCAATTATCTATGTACATTAAAAATAAGATTAGTTCAGTCTGTCCATTGTTGGTGTTCCAGTTGTGGTCATCTATAGCTAGAGCAAGTCCTTGTAAGTATTAGACTTCTTTTAAAATAAAAATTTAAAATTAATGTTATGGCAGATTACTGTCATGAATACCAATGAAGAATAAAGAAAAAGTTAAAGAATATCACAGCACCTCCTGAATCATGTTCAAACATGAAGGTATAACACCAGTGTTGGCCTTTGTGTGTTGTTACCATTTATCCATTTTCTCACTGTACATGATGACAGAACTCTGGAGAGAGATCTAGTAGCTATCACCTTTGGCTTAATCATCCATAGTCAAAATGATTGTTTTCCATCAGATATTATTTCTGCCAGAAATTAAATAGTTACAGGTAGTTACTATATGCAATATCAGTATCTAAATATTATTTTTTAATCATAGGCTATGCAGAAACTTAAACACATTCTTTATAGATTTTTTTGGTTATATACGAGGTCCATATTGCTTTTCCACATTAAAAATTCTAGACATATAAATATTTAATGTTATGGAGATATGAGACTGTTAGAACTGTACAATGTATAGTTTTAACAGCTTTACTCCTAGTCTTCTCTGTGACTACAAAGTATATTCTTGTTTACCAAGTAGCATCAATCATGGCTGTATTTCTCTTGCGATTAACAAATGGATTTATAAATACGAAGTGGGAGCAGGGTCTTGTATTCATGCATTTTTCATTCACATCAAACACCATGCTCTAGCATTTTAGCCTGAAATGTAGTTTAAAATATTTTACACTCTGTTTACCTTCACTAAAAGTGGAACATACATTTTAACAGGTTAGAGTAAGAGCCAACTTCTTTGTAAGGATACAGACAACTATATTTTTATTTTTTGGAAGCATATGATAATTTCATGCCTAGTAAATGTCATCTGATTCTTAATATATGAAATAGTGACATGTTCAATTTTTTTATTAATATATTTCATGTACCCTGAAAATTGAGTGCAATTTTGAAGGATTAGGAGGAATGCACATAATATCCTACAGTCTTGTGTAAACACACTGTGAAAAAGATAAGAACCAAAAGAACTAAATCTTGTAGTAGTAAGTTCTAGCAAAATATTGAACTGCATATGGAAAAAGAAAAAGCAGAAGATCCACAAACATGCACTTAGATGCATGCTTAGACTGCTTAGATGGTACAAACTATACATGGTCTTACTGGCAGGTATGCCCTGGTGATTACCTATATTTTTTGTTGGGCTGCATTGTTGATTTTTTAATTTCTGGGTTGCCATGGCAATGAAATTATTTAAAAATTTGAAAAGGGTTTTTTACTTACTTGCTTTAGCACTGTCTTTAATTGTTGCTGTGTTGATTTGGTGCTCCTTTAGTTTGGAAGTCATAACCTCAGTAGAAAATACAGACATACAACACTTTTAACTCTTACAATCATACAATGATGTAATAGGGTTTATATTTAAAGAAAAGAGAACCCAGTAACCCCAAACTGGAGCTGAACTACAGAACTTGGCTTTAAGTTGTGTGTATATCGTTCATTAGTAGAACCTTCTAATGCTAGCTTTCTATTCAAATCTTTTTGTACAGTTCTTTTAACAGCAAATTTGTCTATCAGCAAAGAGGACTTGGACCAATTGAACAGAACACAATTATTGTCCTGAATCCAAGTAATGCAAAACTGCTTCATTCCACAGGCAAAAGTCTGTAAGTTGGGTTGTTTCGCTCCTACTATCTGAACTAATATTTCCATATATTTTATGCCAAAGAGTCCTAAACCCATTTTCGTGTGTTTTATATTATATTTTTGCATTTATGTACAATTATGTAATTGTAGCCTCTAGATAGCTTCAAGTAAATGAATAGATAAATAAATAAACAAATACGAATTCAACAAATAATAAAATTAATTTGCTATCACCTCTGCTTTCTATGCAGAGGTGCTTTTCTATGCTTTTCTCTGCTTTCATGAAATGCAATTTCATACAATTACATTTACAAGCCAGGTTAACTGAAGTGCAGAGCTCATGAATATTGTACATTGTCGTTATAGATGCTGAGTGTGATATCTGAGATCAACTGAATTTCATAGCAGACACTCTTGTCAGGAAAATTCTAAGCTGTAAAGCTGTATTTTTCATTAAATGCTACACATAGTGTTTACAGCTTTTGTTTTTGATCTGTAGATAAAAATGAAATCTTCACATCTGTATAATTCTTCCAGAAAAATTTTTTAACTTCATTCTTCTACATTATGCTTTCAGATTTTATTTACCACATGGTTTGAGTGTAGATAAAAATGGTAACTACTGGGTCACTGATGTAGCTCTTCATCAGGTATGTTTCAGAAGCTTTAGTAGCAGGACCTTAATATTTTACTAAAAAATATTTTTATTTTCCTAGAGATTTGACATTACTTATCAAGGCTTTTTAAGAATAACATTAAGAATATGCCTACAGAATTTTACCCCTGTAAATTTACAGAAATGGACAACTTCATGGAATATAGTTGTGTTGAATAATTTGCTACAGGGACATAGCATGTAGAAATAATAGAATCATATACTCAGACCATAGAATCATGGTCTAAATTGGAAGGGACCTTAAAGATTATCTTGTTCCAACTGCCTTGCCATGGGCAGGGACACCTTCCACAAGGCCAGGTTTCTCAGAACTCCATCCAGTGTGCTCTGGAACACTTTAAGAGATGAAGCAGCCAAAGCTTCTCAACTGGTGAGGCAACCTCACCAGTGGCATCACCAACCTCATGATAGAGAACTTCCTCCAATATCTAATCTAAACCCTGTGCCTTGAAGCCATTCCCACTTGTTCTATCACTACATGCACCTGTAAAAAGTCCATGTCCAATCCTTCTTGTGGGCTCCATTCAGTGACTGGGAGGTCACAATTAGGTCACCCAGAAATCTTTTTTTCTCCAGGCTGAACAATCCCAGTTCTCTCAGCCTTTCCTCATAGTAGAGGTGCTCCATCCCTCTGATCACCTTGGTGTCCCTCCTCTGGACTCTCTCCAGCAGCTCCACGTCCTTCCTGTGCTGAGACCCCAGGGCTAGAGGCAGCTCTGCAGGTGGGGTCTCACCAGAGCGGGCCAGAGGGGCAGAATCCCCTCCCTCCCCTGCTGCCCACAGGGCTGTGGATGCAGCCCAGGACATGGTTGACCCTCTGGCTGTTACCAGCTCATATTGAGCTTCACATCAAACAACACCTTCTCCTCAGGGCTGCTCTCAACCCCTTCTCCTCCCAGCCTTTTGTGCTTGAGATTGCCCCAACCCCAGGTGCAAGATCTTGCACTTGGCCTGGTTGAACTTCAGTAGGTTCTCATGAAGCCCCTCTCTCTGGCCTTTCACGATCCCTCTGCAACTTTCTGCTATGTCTTTTGCTTACCAATGCACTTAAGTCTAGAAAGTGAACCTTATAATTTGCTTTGTAATGACAGGAAATCTGTATTTTAAGCAGAAGTTTCCCAGAATCAGCACTATTAAAAACTAATAATAATAGATATTATGGTCAATATATTAAGATTATATTTGGTATATAAATTTATTTTATACACAGTAATAGGAGTTTTCCCCTAGGCCATCTAGGTCTTAAGTTTCACCTTCCATAAGATTACATAAATTAAGTTTCACCTTTACTTTTCCTTTTGACTGAAAAAAAGGTTTTCAAACTAGGAGCCAAGGACAAAGAGCCATTGCTGATCTTAGGAATTGCTTTGCAACCAGGCAGCGACAAAAATCATTTCTGTCAACCAACTGATGTGGTCGTGGACCCGATCACTGGCAACATTTATGTCTCTGATGGCTACTGCAACAGTCGGATTATTCAGTTCTCTCCAAATGGACTGTATGTGATGCAGTGGGGAGAAGGTACAGTCAGGGCTCTTGGTAATTTACCCATACTGGTGTTACAATGAACTCATCATGAACCACAAAATTGCTGATGTTACTGTTAATTTTTTAAATTAATTTCTATATCTGAAATACCTTTCAGACCCTACATGAATTTCAACCTTGTCTTGCTTTCAAATTTTTTCTTGGCTTTTTCTACAGCTACTTGTAGTGGTTATATATTTACTAAAAATAAAAAGTGGGGGTCTGTTATCTTGCTTCCCAGATAAATATCGGCGTATCCTATTTGGTCAAGAAAATATTCTGACTTTCATAAAGCAAATTTTTCTTTTCTTAAACATAGAAGAAAGGAATAATTTTTTGCCAGATTTATGCTGTGATTTCATCTATTTTAAGTTTTATGAAAATTACATTTCTGCCTGACTCAGATTTATGTATCACTCCAACTATGCTGAATATTGCAAATTCTAAATTTGGGATTTATAAAGAAAACGCACTAGGCTACCATGAGTTATCTACCTAAGTGCTAGTTGACCACAATCTTTTCCCAGGGTTACATTGCATTATGTGGCATATTGCTGTTTCTAAGTAAAACTGATAGTTTCAGTGTGTACTTTAACACAAACTTGGGGTCTTTTTATTGCAGAGACTTCTCTAGGCAGATCCAGGCCTGGACAGTTTCGTATCCCCCACAGCTTAGCCCTGATCCCTGACTTAAGTCAGCTGTGCGTTGCAGACAGAGAAAATGGTCGAATTCAGTGCTTCAGGTTGGAGACTGGGGAGTTCACAAGAGAGATCAAACACAAAGCATTTGGAAGAGAGTTGTTTGCAGTTTCATATGTTCCAGGTAATCTTTTTTCTTGTTCTTCATACTTCAAGTAGTTGCCTTGTGCCAGCATGTGCATGTTATTTCCTGAAGTGCTGTCATGTTATCTTAGGACAATTATTAATTATCTTCCAGAGTAGTCCTGATGCAATGGAAAATTTGAGAACTACTCGTTTTCTTACTTGCAGATGAGCGAAGCTTGCATCTAATCTCTGCTTCTAAAAAATGATTGATTACTCCCTAAATGTGATGTCAGCAAGTAGATGATCTTGCCGCTTACTGGTGACAGCACAGTTAATCGGTTAATAATTAATTATTATTGATAATAACATTTCTTGGTACTCATTTTGAACTCCATTGAAGAAAGCAAAATTAAGATCAAATGATCAGGAAGGGTTTTTGATTACATAAAACAAAAGAACTGAAAGCAAACAGAAAATATTGTGGTTTTTAATATCAGTCTGGTTAACAATTACTGTATTAAGTTTTGGGATTCGACTTTTAGTACTGATACTGAAGGTAAGGTAAATGTTAAGAACTGGATGAGGAAATTTGGCATGTTTGGCTCCTGACTCCTTAATGCCAAATTTAATAATGTTTCTCTCTTTTGCATCTTCCAAGAATGTAGAAAAATGCTAAAATATTCTGGATGAGATGCTTGGTATCTATCTGTCTCTGACAGTGGAAAGAGGCATTCTGAGAGTATGTATAAGCCTGGATGCATTTTGTAGTCATTCTTCTCCTATTCACCATGCATCCACAAACCCTTTATTTAGCATTTTTATGAGGCAACCTCTGATGTCTTCTTCATAGTATCCTTCTGCATGTATATGCCCATAAATTCTAATCCCATTTTGGACTGACTTGTATTGTCTGGTTCATTGGCCTTCCACTACTGTAGGCTCCAGAAGTTCATTACCAAATGTTTGGGGGTTTTTTTTGTTTGGTTTTTGTTTTTGTTTTGTTTTGTTTTGTTTTGTTTTGTTTTGTTTTGTTTTGTTTTTTTGTGTTGTTTTTTTTTTTAACATATAAAGTGACCAAGTTTCACTGAGTGCTTCTCAATCTCAAAGTTTTGGGAGTTGAATAACAATTCCACATTCCCCAATCTGGTGCTCCTTCATCTCGCTTTATCCTCTTCAAACCAAAGAACCCCAGCCACCTTAGTCTCTCCCCATAAGCTATTTAATTGCTTCAGTCCCTTGAGTATTGCATTTGCCTTTCTCTTCCAGCATCTTTAGTTTCATTGGAACCTTTTTGAGATGCAGAGAGTAAAAGAGCACTCAGTACTCTATATGTGTGCATGCTGAGTTTTGCGTAGTGTAGAACTTCCCCTCCATTCCTAATTCTCCTCCTCATGATGCCAGACATTCTACTGAAATTTTGTCTGACACTATACATGGAGGTGGAGATTTCAGGAATCTTTTAGGAATGGCTTGGAGATGTCTCTCCTGGACTGTAACTGCCAGTTCCAAGTTCAAACACCACATAGGCACGATCTAGATTATTTTTTAGAAGAAACATCACTTTACATTTGTCTTTGCAGAAGCTCTTCTGTCATCTGTTTAACAACTTATCCTTATAAAAAGTCTTCTTTAGTTTCATCAAGCTTTTGACTTTTCCACAGAACTCAGTTATCTTCCTCAGACTGCTAGATGTCATTGTTCGCTCCATTTTTCAGTCATTGATGAAAACTGTTGAATAAAATTTCTGACTCTGATCACTTCAAGATCACACTATTCAGACTTCTCTGTCCTGAAGAATTATAAGTTCTGCCCATAAGCTTTGCTCTTTGCTTCCTTTTCATTAGTGGATCTTTCATTTAGCCCTTTGATAACTCACTTTCAATAACCTCTGATACACTACCTCATCAAGGAATTTCTGAAAATGCAGGTATGTCTATAGAATCTGCTTGCCTGTGTGCTTTTCCTCCCTGTTCAGAGCTGAAGCATAACCCTTACAGAAGGCATACCAACTTGTTCTGACAGGCCACACTTACCCATGTCTTACTCTTCATTATGGATGCTACCATCTTACTGGAGATGGATGCCAGAGTTGGTAATGTGTGTTTGCAGGCACCCTTTTGAGTCCTTTTAGGTGGGTACTACTTCAGCGTTCTGCTAGTCTTTTGGAGAAGTGTCTGTTTGAAGTGCTGGGTTACTTAATTTGGCCTGAAATCTATGATTTCACATTTGGTTTCCTTCCGAATTTGAGTGAATGCCGTCTAAACCTCATACATTACTAACGTCCAACTTGTCTTACACCTTATGCTTCCAGTTGAATTGTCTCCTCTGATCTCTTTACTAGGAAAAAAAAAAAAAAGAGTGTTAGAAACTTCCCAACATATTAAACAGAAAGAACTGACAAAACCAATTTCTTTGCCGTATAATCCCTGAGTTCCCCTTTAACATCTTTTCCTTTCGTGGTCCCACTGGCTCCCCAGCTGACCTTCTGCTTTTGATGCATTGAAAGAACTTTCTACTGTCAGGACAACCATCCATAGCAAAGCATTCTTCAGATTATTCTTTTTAAATCTTTACATTCCTTTTCGTTTAAACTATATATAAAATATTGCCTTGCTGGTTGTTCTCATTTGAATAAGTGTGCATCTCTTAAATGACAAAGTACAAAGTTTCAGTGAGTTACACCTGACTTAACTTTCCTCCTGTAGTTTAGTTTCTTGTTATCTTTCAGTCTCTCAGACCGCCTTTTTTTCATCTAAATTATTACAGTTCCGTCTTCACTGCAGTTTACTATGTGTGGGTTCTTAAGGCAAATCTAATGTTGTTGCAGGTGGTCTTCTCTTTGCAGTTAATGGAATGCCTTATCTGGGAGAGGCAGAATCAGTGCAAGGATTTGTGATGAACTTCTCTACTGGAGAAATAATTGATACTTTCATTCCACTTAGAAAGGTAGAGTACTACATAGACTGCCTGTTGCATAGAATTATATATGTGAGAACATTGGTAACATTCTACTTTTCCAACTTCAATAAGACTATTGCAGGAAATAAGATGTTTTCTTATGTAAGGTATTCAAAAGTAATTCTTTATAGTATTAAATAAAAACACTAGAATTTTGGGTCTTAGCTTCTACATGTGGTACACATTTAAAAATTATACTATGTATGTATATACATATATATATACATACATACACACACACACACACACACACATATATATGTATATATATATATAACTACTATGTTAGTTCCTTTAGGTGATTCCTACAGGTAATATCTGCAGACAGGATAAGCCTACTTTATTATTTTATTTATTATTATTTTATTGCCAGTACAGTTCTTAAAAGTTAATTTAAGAGAATAATGAAGGAATTGAAATATTCGTATATTTAGATGCTAGTAATCTGTCAAAAAGTAGAGCTTATTCCTGAGCAGAAGTAATATGCAACTGTATGGTTATATCCCTCTTTAGAGAATACTAGTGTGTAAGTTAAGGCTAAATGTTCTTCCTGCAGTATTGCACATAAAAATCGTGGGTTTTTTAACAGTTTCTATATATTGTGTTAGACAAAAGAATGAATGTTAATATTCCCACTTGGTACCACATACATTCTCTATTTCCAGTCCAACTTTAAATTATATTGAGAGTTATTTTTTCTGAGTTTAACAAATAGTTGTTTTGCATACGAACTTTAACAAAAACTAGATGTGTGGACTTCAAATCAAGATTCTTTATTTTTGAAAATATATATTTCAGCGGATAAAATGGAATGTAATAATATTAATAGAAATAATACTGATAAAATTTTTTTAGCATTAATACATGGAATAATCTCCCTGGAGAAGGCAAACATACAATAGAAATGGAATTCCTCTCCTTTCACACACTGCACCAGCTGCATTTTCCAGTCTAAAGCAGGATTGAATATGACCAGGCTCAAGTTAGGGATTAAGGAGGTATCATGAAAGCATAGATACTTAAGGGTAATCTATGACTGCTTATCTTCACAGAGCTTTGAGATGCCACATGATATTATTGCTTCAGAAGATAGAACAGTATTTGTTGGAGATGTTCATGCCAAAACAGTGTGGAAGTTTGCATCTGCTGAAAGTATGTTCTTTTTGTTCTTAATGTCCTAACTTCACATTTTGTACCTTCAGGTCAGTATCACTCATCTTGTACACCTGGCCAAGAGCCTGGTGGCATAACGAGTGATTTAAGTGCCCTAGAAGCTTCACCTGCAGCAGTTGTGTGCTGCTGCTCAGGTTTTCATTAAAAGACTGTTCTTCAGCATTGTTGTGTGCTGTGTCTAAGAAGAGTCCTGGGCACATGTGGACTTGTCACAGAAGGAATCAACATACATTTGCCTTATGCAATTATCCATTGTCAGTACTTGCTTAAACAAAAGTGTTACTCTAGTATTTTAGTAATTTCAGTGTATTATTTGCTGAGAGCTCAACTGCTTCCTGTGAGGTTATCATGCAGAAAACTCCCAAGGTAAGAAATAAAAACACAGATCAACTTTTAAATTATATTCATTTCATTGGGAGCATTTACCACTAGAAAATTAATCTAGTATAATTTGAAGTCCTATTTCCATACAGAGGAAACACTTGCCAGTTTTAATCTAGTAACTCCCAAGGCAAGCAGCCTTACTTCAGGCAGAGGAACCTGATTTGTCAGACGTCCATTTAGTAGGATTCAGAGCGAGGTTACATGTTTTACAGGAAAAAAAAATGTAATTCTCTGCTCTATTATATGGAATAAAAAAAGTGTGACAGATATAAAGTCTTAGGCTTCAGGATTTTAGTCATCTAGTAAGAGCCTGCTGCTATAAATGACTTAAGATTCCTAATTTGTCTTGTTTATAATTAATGGATTTTCCGTGGGGGCATTTGGTATCAGGTGCTGTTAATAATAGGAGACTGGACCAGATAAATCGTAATTCTGATTGAATCGTAATACTAGATCTGCATCTAGTAAACTGAACATGAGCAATTTTCGGCTTTTATTCAGAGAAACATGAGCATAAAAAAGTAATGGAATTTTTACAGGTTAGATGAGGGAAGTCTTTGTATAAAATTTTCTTTTTAGTTTTTGATGAAGGATAAAAGAGCATAGAAACCCTGATTCAACCAGCCTTTAATTCACTATAATTTTGTTTATAATAAACAGTTTTATTTTTGTGAGAATCTATAGGCATACGCCTAAAATATTTCTGCTTCATAAAAGCTGATTATTGCAAGAAACTTCCATGAACCAAGCTCTTCGTGTTTTTTCTATGGTCTTGTGAGCTACTGAATAGCTTGTATTGACTCTCCATGGTGAAATTCAGGTGTTGATGGGAATGTTTACTGTAGGATTGTACTGTACATTTGAGAAAGCTAGCAGGAAAATGTCACTGAGTGACTTTCTGAAATATCAGTTGTCCTGAAGAATGATTTTGTTTTACAGAAATGGAACATCGGTCAGTTAAAAAGGCTGGTATTGAGGTACAGGAGACAAAAGGTTAGTCTGATTCATAATGAAAATGAAGGGATCAATCAGTATGTTCACATAGACCAGGACTGCTTCTGCCAAGCTGGAGGGAAAAAATGCTGACTAGTTTGACTGTTTTGTTTTTTGTAAGTTCCTATAGGAAGCACTAGAATGAAGCTTGTAATGCTGTTATCTGGTAGATGCTATTTCACGGCCAACCTAAACATTTCTTTTTCAGTGATGAAAAGTGCTTCACTGTCACAGAATAAAAATTTAACTGTTAGGTTAATTCCCTTCTACCATCTGGTGTGGTCCAGACTGGTATCTGTGGCAGCTCCCTTAGATGCAGAAATAGCTCTGAAATGCAGCTGCAACAATTACTTCCAAGCCCCCTCCCCCTGCTCCACAACCCTTCTCCAAAAGAAGGATTATTTGAAACCGCAATTGATTTATATTCTTGTGTAGTCTTTCAGTACACAGCCTTGTCAGTCACACCATATGGCAAGAAATACCATTTCTTCCTATTTACATTTCTTCCCATAGATTTACTAGACTTTTTATTTACTTGATCTGCATGAAAATGAAAAAAAAAAAGAAAAAATAAAATTAAAGCATGTAGGAACAATATAAGGAGATAGTACGTATGAAGGAGATTGAAAGGGGTAAAATACCAATTAAAATCAATGAAAAGTAATTTTAACCATTTGTATTCTGTTACGTAGTTCATTTCCCTTTTAGAAAAACAGTACCAGATTATGGTACTATTTATAAAGGCATTTAAAATATTCAACTGTTCTTAACTGGTTTCTTTGGTTAAATTCAGAGCTTAGGTAGTTTGCTTCAGACATGTATACACAGACAGAAAAAAAGTAAAAAAAAATCCCAACTGCCAATTTAAACATATAGAATAAAGTAGAATAAGGAAGGCTAACATTATGACACAATGAAATCCTTACTGCAATCACTCTTGTCCTTTTATTTTATCTCCATTGGCACATCAGCCTGTCTGAAGCACTCAAAAGGGAAATGTTGACATTACAGTATGCTCTATATCTAGGGATATGTAAATACGTTTTGGCTATCTTTAGCTGACACTTCTAATGTCATAGAGAAAAAATGCAGTAATAACATCAGGGTAAGAAAAAGGTTTCAAGTAACAATGTCTAAAACTGGTTAGACTAGGTAGGCCGAAATTAACATCTTTCAGCTCCACTGGGAGAAAAGAGCCAATGGACTTTGTGTCATCAGCTTAATAAATGGAAAAGAGTTGCCTGCACTCTAACAGCCTCCTGATGACAGACTATTACTAGTGCTTGTAGTGTAGTATTGCTGTGACATGAGGGAGAACTGTAGCTTTGCATAGAGGTGGGAAAGATGATGAACGAAAATTTTTCTTAGCAATAATTACTTCTTGAACAGACAGCATGTTTTCATTGTGTTGTTATCCTCGTACTTGTGATAACAATTATATTGTTATCATTGTGTTAGTGTTGAGTGTAAGCTGAACCTTTTGCTATTCCTGCAGAGTAGAACATCATTTTAATTTTGATACAGAATCAAAACAGAGTTGATTGAGAGTGTTTCTGATGCAACTACTTGTTAAGACATGCTCTTCAATCTGACTTCAAAATATATAGCTAGACAGTTTTACTTACTAAAAGTTATCATAAAGCATGTACAACATCATAAAGGTTTTTCCCTGAAATAGTTTTTCTCCTTGTAGGTATAGAATTAACAAATTAGTCAGGAATAACTGGATGCAGTTTTCAAAAGCTGTCCATAATTGTAGAACTAAAATTCCTTCATGGAATGTAAGAATTCTGAAAATTTAACCCTTTGTCACAGTTTTATTAGAAAGATCTTTAAACTTTTCTTTTTGTTTATGATAATACAACGTACACTGGCTGTCTGTATTTCTTGTGGAAGTGTTTTTGTCAAAAGGAGATATTCAATTGATATTACACCACACAGTTATTTGCAAAAATGGATCATTGAGGTAATTACCTATATTTTAAGAAGTAGTTATTTTTAGGACTAAACTGCTTGACACATCTCCTTTCCTCATTTGAGAAAAGGGGAGGGAATCTTTGCTAGAAAGTGGTATCAGTCAGACTTTCACTTTCTTTCATTTGGGATAACATCAGCAAAAGCCAAAAATGTCTCCATAATAGTATGTCTTTTGTTTCCTTGTTATAAAGCACTTAAGGTATCCTAGCTTGTTGTTTCCTGTAACACTGCATTGCTTGTTGCATCTGGATTACATACAGAAATTGTTTTCTTTTTAAAGAATCAGAAACAATTGTTGAAGCCAGATTGAAAAACAAGCCAGAATCGACAGACTCTCTAAAGAATATGGAAAAACAACACTTGGTCCAACAGGCCAGCACCACTGGAGTTTCCTTTGTTCTTATTACAACTCTTCTTATTATCCCTGTTGTTGTCCTGCTGGCAATTTTAGTATTTGTTCGGTGGAGGAAGACAACTGTCTATGGAGGTAACTGGTAGTAACTATTCTAGAGAACAGGCTTTTATTATTCCAGTTCCAAATATCACTGAACACTGAGGTACGGTAAGGGTATGTATAGGGGAGCTCCCTGTACCTTTGCCCTCCTGAACAGCTGCAATGGTGCTGTATGCAAACTAAGGCTCAGCAGGGACACAGCACCTGCAGCCCTCTGAGCCTTTAAGAGTGCATCTCAAGCTAGCACCTCTTCAGAACATGTATCAAAAACTTTAATTGGTGTCAAGGCAAAAACTGGTATCGCAGAAATGACTAGAATAAATTCATATTGTTTTGTCTGGAATTCAGAAATTTTAAATCTGCAAGCATAGTTTGGATTTTTTAGTATGGGATCTTGAAGTTGCTGAGAACAAAAGACTCCATGGGTATTACAGAGACACAAGCAAAATGAAAGCAGATACCATTACAAGAGATTATGTATTATTGTTCTCTCCTACCTACTCAATTCTGTGAGTCACACAAGTTTCCATAATGCACCTTAATCCATAGCTCTGGAAGCTTTAATTGGTACTTAGAAGCTACGTAAATGGTTCTAAATTCATATTGTATAATAACATTATTTTTCATAAATTGTCAGACTGCAATAGGTGTTTGATCACTAGACTCATTATTTTGTATCTCGAATTTGTTTTGTCAGGATACTTTCATCCAGAGAATAAAATGTACATGGAGTAGACAACACAGTTCTGCCACTGTTCAGGACCTACTATAACAGAGTAGGCCATTCAGCAATCTAATAGGGCTGTGCAAATGAATTTGATGTATTTTATTTGAAGATTTCAGCATACAGCTTCCTGACTCTTTGTATTCAAAAGTATTAGCATACCAGATGTGGTAGTAGCATGGTCTACTGCAGTACTGCTATAAATGGCTTCTTAAAGCTGCTGATTGGTTTGTTGAATGTCTGTGATTTTTATCAGAAAATACAGGTATTTATTTGATCACAGAACGTAGAGGGTTTCGCTTATTTTTGAAATTCATTTTTCAGCTGATGGAGAACACAAACTTGATTCTAGTTCAGGCAGAATTTTAGGCAGACTTAGAGGTAAGTAGTCACTGAAGATATTTCTAAATGCAGTAACTGGAGGCATTTTTTCTTATGTTGAATGACAGATTTGATGGAACTTTCTCAGAGGAAGGTTTGGGGGCAAAGATCAGGGAGTTTTGAAAATATCTTTTACAACTTTCATCTGTCATTATCTGCCCCCTAAAGAGGATGAGTCACTACCGGTAGGAGAGCAGCAGCTATGATGAATTATTGTGGATCTGGTGAATGAAATGAAGCACTTTGAAATAAGGGCAAATGGGTAGGAACACCAGTAACCTGTGCAGAGTTAATGAAATAATGGATGCTAAAAGTGCATAGTCTGAAACTTCTACTTCAAAGATTAATTTCCTTCTTCTTTCTCAATATATACACCTAGCTTTTGTGGCTCATGTGCTGAATCTTTAAAAACAGTTTCTGGAAGAATACTTAAAATAATCACTAGTATACTGGTTAAGTAGTAGATAGGTTTCTTTTCATCCCTTACAGTTAAAGCGAATCTTATGAAAATCCTTTCCTTTTCATAGGGAAAGGCATTGGTGGAATTAACCTTGGGAACTTCTTTGCAAATCACAAAGGCTACAGCCGAAAAGGGTTTGACCGGCTGAGCACTGAAGGAAGTGATCAAGAAAAAGATGAAGATGATGGCACCGATTCTGAGGAAGAGTGTTCAGCATCTCCACTGCCACCAGCACCTTCATCATCCTGAAACCAACCTTTGAGTTCTCCATTATACAGTTCAACCCAGAATTTCAGATTCCTTTTCCCTTAAGCACGTTTAAGATCTTGTATATTTAATTGTAAACTGTTCTAGTCTGTGTGGGACTGTACACTGGTTCCTTTAATTTTAGTTTGGTTTTAGTTATGTGTTCTAAGTGGAGGAGTGTACGGAAATTCCATATCAGTGCTGTTGGTTTTTATGTGAACATCTTAATAAAGCAAAGTCTTCTAATTGCAGGATGATTTAAAGCAGTAGTATTTTATCATCAAGTATGGGGATCTTGTAAATAAGTCTTACTATCTGCTTCATCAAAATATTTTTACCGTAATTATTCAGTTGCCAGTTTCTGTTTTGTGCCTTTCCTCTTCAATGTCCTTAACCTGTTGCAGTACAGCGAATATACAGTGCCACAAGAAAATGAAGCTGCTAAGTCTTCTTCTATTTTTTTAAATCACTAACATGATATTGCATTGAAGGAAAGAAAAAAGTCTCTATTTAATTTTTTTCTTCTTCCTAACTTGATGTGTTTCTGGAATGTCTTATTTTTAGATGGTATCACTGTTAGAACACTATTTTCGGAAGCTGAATGTAATTTGTGTAATAAAGTATTCGCAGAGCATTGCCTGTCAGAGTGTACTTTGGAATTTTTGCTTGCATTTTTTTGTACACAACTTCTGTAAAAATTATAGGGAGCACTTAATACAGTAAAAATTTTAATGTGTTCTACCAGCAGAGGAAAAAAATGCTATTTTGTATGGAAGCTGGAAAAATATTTTGCTATGTCACTAGGTTGTTTGGGGTTTTTTAAAAGACACACATCTACAAAGTCAACCTTAAACATCTAAAGAGGGATTTTGCTTGTATAATAAAACTGCAAGGTATTTTCTTAATAAAACACATGGTCACAGCTAAGAGAAAACCTGTGTCTCAAATTAAATATGCAAATTAGTCAGGGTAGGTATCTGATACTACCTGATTGGAAGTACTGATTTTCTTTTTCTCTCCACACTTCCTTTTTCATTCATTCAACAGGAACCCTCAGTGCTGTAATGAGCTCTCTTATTTAACAATAGACTTACGGAAGTCCTGCTGGATAATTACCCTCTCTGTATGAGTCATCTGGAGTGTGAATCATTGTGTAATATCATTATGACTAATCAGTCTAGTTTGAGGATCAGAGCATAATTAATGTCCTTTTAAAACTGCTATTATGAGCAGAGAGTACACAGCTGTAATTGTTACAGGGTTTTATGAAACAGTTTTCATTATCGTCATTGCAGGTGTTGTAATAGGCTACTGCTGGCATTGTGGTTGGAAAATAGGCTTTAAGCTCCTTGTGGTGGTTTTGCAAGGTTTATGGGGGAATAAGAGTAATGATAGTGGAGCAAAAGGGAAGGTATCTTCCCCTGGCAAGATTTTATAAATCCAATTTTTCTGGAAAAAAACCCAAAAAGCCAAAACCAAAATCCCATACTTAAAATGCATTACAGGCTGGTTTCTTTTCTCACATACAGCAAAACTTCCAGCATAGCTATCTGGAATGCTGGAGTACAGGCATAGTTTCATGTGAAATGTATTTAGTCCATATTCTTAAGTTGCCTCCTCTCCTGCAGATTTTTGTTTTCCTAATGTTACAAGGAAAACTGTGTTTCTTTCTCACTTTTGAAAGCAAGGCATTATTATTCTTGGCTGTGGCCTTGATCCTCATATATATGAATAAAAAGAAATCAGTTAGTTGGGAAGAATCCTCTGAAGCTGTCTGCAAAAATGCTAAGTCACTAGTTTACAGGAAGTTTCCAGTGACAGCAGTTAAGAAAGCTGTGGTGACACTGCTGTCATAGGTGATGTATATGCCATCAGTTCTAAAAGATCACAGGGTTTTCTCAAAAGAAGTCAATACGGGTATATTTTTCTAACATTTGGCTAGCTCACCTTATGTTCAAGTGATGTTGGTTGTTCTCTGCTTCCATTAGCAGAGCTCAATATGCAGCTTCGCTCTTTGTCCTTCCCTTTATTTGAGATGTATCTCCAATTCTAGATAATGCTTTTTGGAGAGGGAATCAGCTAAACAGTTTAATTGCAAGTACAGGCTAAAATGGATTAATTGATCTTTAATCATAATCTCAGCTGTCTGGACTTCAGACACTGGTCTCTACAATAATCCTGGGCTGCCTGAAGAGAAGCAGGATGAGGGAGCAGATTCTGCTTTCTTCTCCTGAGACTTCACCTGCAGTGCTGCATCCAGCCCTGAGGTCCCCAAAATAAAAAGAATGCAGACCTGTTGGAGTGGGTTCAGATGAGGACACAAAGATGATCAGAGGTCTGAAGTACCTCTCTTGGAGTTAGGATTTTTCTGTATGGAAAAGAGAAGGCTCCCCAAAGATCTCATTTTGGCCTTTGAGTACTTAAAGTGGTTTTATAAGAAAGACAAACTTTTTACCAAGGACTGTAGTGATAGGACAAAGGAGCAATTGTTTTAAGCCGAAAGAGGGAGATTTAGATTGGATATTAGAGAGAAATTTTTCATTCTGAGCATGGTGAGGCACTGGCACATATTGCCCAGAGAAGCTGTAGATGCCTCATCCCTGGAAGTGTTCAAGGCCAGGTTGGATGGGGCTCTGAGCAACCTGGTCCAGTGGAAAGGGTCCATCCCCATGGCAGAGGGGTTGGATTAGGTGATCTTTAAGGTCACTTTCAACCCAAGCCATGCTGTCATTTTTAAAAACTGCATGGACAGGCAACCTACTACTTTCCAGTAGCAATCAAATTTCAGCACCTCAGGTTTCATGCTCTTTTGTACAGGTGCAGTGGCAAAATTGGAACATCTGAACCTGCTTGAAGGCATTGAATATTCTTGATCTCTTATGAAAGCTGCATCTTACGAAGACAATGTACCAGAGACTTCATACTGCAATAGAAAAATTCATGTAAAAAGGAAGATAGGAGCTTTCTGAATCAAGTTCTCATTTTAATAAGCCAGCAGACCATCCTCCATCCTAAGAGACTCTGTGTGCTAGTATTATTTATTGTATTAAATGTTGAATTCTGGTTATCCAGTCTAAACTTTGGAGAGCATGTTTAAATTAGTTTTCAGCAGTTGTGCCAGATAAGACTATGCATTAATGAGCAGCATGTAATTGTACATTTTAAGATTTAAAAGACTTAGTACTACCTTCCATGTGTTGTTGATTAATCTTTTCTTAAGCCTTTTTAGAAGGAAGAATCTTGGCTATTGTAGGGGCTGAATATTTTCATTAAAATTAGGCTGACCAAGTAGCTAAGCACCTTTCTGTACTCTATTAAGCATCTCCCTGTTTTAAGCAGTCTGACCTATGGGAAGTCTTACAGAGTTATGGGAGGTGGCTGTGATCCACTGGCAAGGGGCACCCGGTAATTTTTGGCACTGTTATGTGAACCTGCAGTGAGTGAGGGCAGACTGGGGCAACTGCAAGGTACCATGAGGAGGATGCACTGACCTGTAACACACTGGAAGGTGTCCCAATTGACTGAAACTACAATCCAAATTAAGCAGCTGTTTTTGCCACCAAGTATTGCTAGGTGTAAATTAATTCCTTGGGAAGCATCTTGATTAAATAGTTTTCTAATCAAGCAGTGCACTGTGGAGTTAATGAGGATTTATAGATCATTGTGGTAAGTTGCAAAAGCTTCTTCCTTGCTAAAAGTTAAGATCTGTATAAGTTTTACCAGAGTCTTTAGGTCAGAAATGGCTGTCATGCTACATGGGATTAGGAATAAGCATGTGTCATGCTACAGAGAAGGGGCTTGGTGACTTTTAGTTTACCTTTCAAATACACATGTGGAAACTTGTTTGGAAGACTTCATATGTATTGGCAGTAAAAGTTGTGGCAAACATCACTGCTGAGCAATTCAAAAGCAACTTTATTATTTCATTACTTTATTGCACACTAGGACATACTTTAAAATTTTAAAGACTCTGTCATTATACAGTTTGTGTAGTATCATGTATTATACCAGTAAAAAAGCCCTATTCCGAAATCCCCCCAGGCTCTGACCTTCCTTCTGGCTAGCTCTAGGTCAGAGATGGAGGGGATTCAGCATGGACAAAGCAAAAGACCAAGGGAGGCTCTTCTTCCCGGGATAATCCAAGCTTTATTCCTGAAGGGATGCAAGGGAAAAAAGAGAGAGAGCATGGAATGGTGGGGTTTTTTCAAACATCGGGTGAGGGGAGGGGAAACAGAGCTGCAGCCAGTGGGGTTGCACCGGTGGGGAGGAGCTAGGGGAGGGCTGAACCAACTTCACAGAACTTCAGGGGAGTACAGAACAAACTATTTTTCTCAGTGCAATACAAACAAAATTAGTGAAATACAACATCTTCCCCATTTTTTGTTTACCAAAGTTAAAAGAAAGGTGTCAGGTTTATTCTGATTCAGAATGTGGATCTGCTCACCACTTGCGGCTTGCAGGCAGGTTAAACTGCTTTTGGTTTGTCAACTCTATATGGTTGACTGCTGAGGTAGAAGAGATGAGACCATCAACACCTTTGAAAATCAAGCAACGCAGGATCCCAAAAACCATTATTATAAGGAAAAGAACAACAAAAAATAACAAAATTGTTTTAACAATGGAAGTCCACCACCCTGTGAGTCCCCAGCCCTTGAACACTCCACTGAGCCAATCCTCGGATTCCTGCTTTACTTGCCCGATTAAGCTTCCCATGTCTCGGAGGGCTGTGTGGATGTTGGGAGCTTTTGAGGTTAGGTTCATGCAGCAAAGTCCTTCAAATTCCTGGCACTCATGTCCATGCAGCAGCAGGAGAAAATCAATGGCAGCA
>WBND01001037.1:185151-212920 GCA_013398595.1 Tychaedon coryphoeus | reverse complement strand
ACTCCCATTGCAACGGCAACATCCTTTCAGGTATGATCGTCACATCTGCCCCTGTGTCAAGCACCCCTTTCACATCGAGATGGTCTGATCCATGGGTTAGGTTGCATGCTATAGCAGGTTTCTCCTCACCCACCACTTCTGCCCAGTAGACTTCAGAACAAACCATTTTTCTCAGTGCAATATAAACCAAATTAGTGAAATATAACACCCTCAAACAGAACCAAATATTTAAGTCAATTAAAAATAAGAGGTGAAATTAAGCCACTGTATTTTCTGTGTAAAACAGATGCTAGTGAACCTTACAGTTTTAGCACCCTGATTTGCCTTTACTTGGGGCTTTTTAATTCTTAAATGCGAAAATATTTTTTCATGAAATTTGTTAGCAAAATTTACACTGTAACTGCTCTTCAGGCTCTTTTCCAGTAATGGAGAAAAAATTAAGATTCATCTGTCCAGCTAAGCATTACTGGCAGAAGAGGAGAGCTGACAGTGTAGAGGAGGATTTAAAATCTATAGTGATAGCTACTTAACCAAGCACGACCTGCAAACTTCTTGCTGTTTCTGGACATGTTGGCTAAAAAACCTGAAAGAACATTCAGCTGGCGTTGCTAGACATATTTTGGGGAGATACTGCATGGAGAAGTAGTTCCAGTCAATCAGGAAGCTGCACTTGATTTTTTCTAAATACTACACGTCATGAAGGCACTTTATTTTACTGTTTCTTTATCTCCTTCCACTAATATTTCTTATTAATGAGTTACATGTGAAGCGTAACATCCTGTGAGCAAAGCTCTTTCTGATTTCACTGTACAGCTTTCAGAAAATATACAGATGATGTATGGGTAGTATTCTTCTGGGGCCCTTGCCGAAGTACTGGTTTAAAGATGCAGTGGAGTAATTTTTTTTTTCCTAGAAAATAGTCAGTTTTAAGAGTTGAGCAAACTAGGGAAATTATTAATTACAGACTACATTTATTCTTCTGAGACATATGAGAAACCTAAATCATCTATTCTTTTTAATTAGAATTGAAGATTTTTTCAGGATGGAGACTAGGCAACTGCCATAAGAGGCTAAATTTGGTGCTTCTTATTATCCAGGGTTTCAGGGCAGAACCCTGCCCTGGCCCCTGCAATGCTCAGTGCTCTGAATACTGGTTCCCCTCTGTTTGTTACTGCTTCGTTCAGACATGATACATCCTAAAGCAGCCGCTCAAGAGAAAATTACTTGCAGGAAAAAGGACTGAATGCTGCAATTCTACCATGTTTCCTTGGGTCAGCTCTCAGGTCACACGCACTGTGCCACACATAAGGAAGTGGAGGCATGGCCTTATTCCAGGCACTTACCTGCAAGATCCTGCTCACAGCAACCAAGGTGCAACGAGTACCAAAAGGTGCCCAGTTCTTTGGAAGGTGTAAAGCTGTACTGAAAGTTTACCACAGTTGCAGCTGTGGTATAAAACCACCTAATGCACACAGTATTTTGGTACTCTGGCTCCCGTGACAGGTCAGTCACACAGCCTTCACATAATGTGGGTCATCTTGCTCTCGGAAATGTATTCATGGTCCTGTAATTATGGACAATTCGATGTGAAAATTACCAAAAATTCTGCTGCAAATGTAGTTTCAGAAAGAAATCCTTGAAAGAGCAGGGTGGGCAGCAGTTTCTGTGAGCCCTGCACTCCCACCGGTCCTGACTGCCACCTTGCGACCGACTCTCCAACATGCATCCCAAGCGTCTCCCTCTGCAGGCGAGCACACGAAAGCCAAGACTCTAAAAACCTTTGCTGGTATGACACTGTAACTACATGCGCTGCTTGCCTAACTGGTCTTTAATCTATGCGAGTGATGGCTGATGTTTCTGTAGTACTAGGTAAAGACTCAGAATCAATCTGGTGGGGAAGCACAGGTATTATTTACGGCGTATCACTGAAATGCTGCACAAAACAGAACTAATTTTCTTAAGAGCTTTTCCGCTGGGGCTTTTTTCACTATGTCTGCCAGCTTTGCTAAGAGTAATGATATTTTTTGCAGTTTGTCTGGAATCTGATATGGTGTTACTCCTCACTCTGTACAGAAGGGGGAAATTAAAGGCATCAGTGGCCAAAAATAATCAACTAATTTTAGGTATTGAATTTGTGAAATCTGATTTATTCCCTTTTAACCCACTTACTCAGGTATCACTTTACATATTCAAGCCACCAATTCTTGCCACCAGCTGCAACTCTGAATGCTCCAGCCCTGCTGATGTATTTCGAGATGCTTTTCAAGCACCAAAAAATGGCTCAGCTGTGTGAGTAATGAGTTGTGCGTGGAAATATGGAATTACAGCAAGTTGTATCCAAGTGATCTGCTCATCACTGCACTAGCAATCTGTAGCTGGGCAGCACTGCCTGGCAGAGGGGAGATACTATATCTCCTACAACAGTTATCGTTTATTGGCACACTTGCTTCTGCTACCAGTACAGCAAGGTTGCTGCACATCTCTTCACCTATGCAAAAGTTAAAACAGCAGGCCAGCAGGTCTTCTAAAAGGTGCAGAAGAGTATAGTACCTGTTTCTTGAAGATACTGCTAAATCTTGCTTCCTTGTGTCAGTTTTGGCCAAACACTGGGGTTTTTTCCAGTGGGTTTCCAGTGACGTTCTTCATGTCAATAGCTTGAAAATCCTGTATTTTATTTCAATGAACCTCCCCCACACAGAGAATGCCACTTTTCAGTGCACTGGTACGTCACTAATACCTGCTTGTTAATATAGTCCATCAAAATTGCAGGAAGCCTAAATGATCAGCAATATGTTAAACGTACACAGCATGTTAAATGCTTCTGTTTTCCCATTACTCTCTCATGGCAGCATTTTCTTGCTCTTCAGTGTAGCTCTAACAACTCCACAGCACCTACATTATCCTAGAGCTCCCCCAGAAAACAGCTCTGCTGTACCACGCACAATTCAGGAACTCATCACTTGGAGTAAGAAATAAGAGAGGCTGGCTCTCTTTTGCAGCTGCCAAATCAGAAATGAGTCTTACAAACAATGCCTTACTCTCCAGTTTTATCCCTGACACTAATATTTTCTTCAAAAGCATTCTATATAAAAGTAAATATTTATTCCATGTGTGCACACACACACAGTGTATTCAGAAAGGCTCTTTCTAAAGTCTTCATGGAGAAAAACTGTATTTGTAGGGCTGCATTTTTAAAAGACATAGAATTGTTTGGGTATTAATTGTTTTTCGTTTGAAGTTTAAGATAGCACCTTGACATGATCCTGAGCTCTTTTCTCACACAGATGCATCCCATGGTATCAAAGACATACAGCACTGTACATGTAAACTTCTGTAGGAGATAGGTACCAAATTAGCCTTGACAACTACAACTAATTGCCTAAAATTAACTGAAAACTATGAATAAATAGTACTTTCCTTCACCTGTGTTACAAGGCCTATGATATTCAGGAGCAGAAATGAGAGGGAACACACAAATTCAGAGCAAGATAAGCAAATCTTTCACAGCAGCATCCAGAATTTGCTAAATTGCTCAATTCATTCTTCTAATATTTTCTTAATCTTCATGTCAATCCCCTAAAAAAAAAAAAAACAAAACAAACACAAAACCCCAAAAAACCCAATACAAACAAAAAAACTTGACTTGCACTTATCAGTTTTCTATATGATAAAAATTCCTGTGCTGCTGACTTTGAGAAACACTTTTCTCAGCAGAAAGTCCAGATTGGTGACAACTTACTCAAGTAAATCAGAGAATAAGTTAATCCTAGTGCTTCATCTTTCACAGCCCACTGTCCATGAAGAATCTCCCAATGTGCACAGTGAAGAGATAACTGTAATGGAGAATAGATGTTTCTGGAAAATGCACAAATGAATATTAAGTGTTCTTAGGATTTTTTTCACATGCTTGAAATATTAAAATTGCCTACACTAGCAGACTTTTGATGAGCAGGGAATAGCTGAAGCCCTCATCCTTTCATACATAAAACACTACATGTATTTGATTTTGGCAGTTTCGTTGTTTTGTGAGATATTAAATGGATTAGACTAGAAATTAAAAGTTGTAAAAGTCAGAGGCTCCAGCTTCCCAGAAGAATATGAAACTGTTATATAACAGGAAAATGAGCCTCTCTATAGTGGAGGGAGAATTTACACCAGTTTGCTTAGGTTTAATTCATCTCCCAGCGCACACTAGGAATGAGTCATTCAAGGGTTAAATGGAAAAGGTCATTACAGTGATGCATTGTTTCCTGAGAGGATAACAGTAAGGCATGGCCACATTGCCATTCTATCAACAAAATCTGAAATTTAAATGCATGATCATAATATGTGCTTTTACTAATGTTTTTTCTTAATGTCCAGACAAATTAGATACCTGAAGCACTCTTAGATTCATAAAGAAGTAAAGTGGATTGGGAAGTTGGAGCTATTATTTTCATTTTTTTTTCCCAGTTTCCAGAGTAATTCCAAACTGTTTGGCAACAAAATGTGATAGGAAAGTATGCTTAAAAAGTATGCTCTGTCTTTGTCTGAAGGGTCCAACAAGGTGAAGGCCATTGCTCTGTTTTTGCAGTGTTTGGTTTGATGCAATGATCTTCTCTCTGCTCAGACTCATGTTTACCATCTGCTGATTCTTGGTCTTTGCAGGCTTCAGCTGGAATCTGCACAGCAGACAGGATACCTCTTTTGTAGACATTTATTTCCTCTTCAGCAAAAGAGTCTGGTTGGCTTGAATTATTAAATCTTTCAGATAAGCCAATATAATCATGGTCAAAAACTACTGCACCTTGTAGAATGTAATGGTTGTCTGTAAAATGAAAATAGCCATTAGTTCAGATCCCTGAAGCCATATTTAAAATGTTAGTGAGATGCTAACTTACTTTTCAAAACAATTTCCAAAAGAGGACAAGAATGTTTGAGTGACAGCAGATTGGTAATGTGAATTTCCTAATTTCACTGAGCATCAAATATTTGGCACCTCGTTACATCCACAAAATAATGCTTGTGATGATCCACATTTAGAGCTTTTCTTGGCATCAATGACTAGCTTGCAGTCTACCATAGTCACCTACTGAACTAGCAGCTTGAATAAATGGACATGCAGATTCTTTCATTTTCTGCATGCACATGGATAAATGTGGTTTCCTCATGCTCTTGCTCGGAAATCTTATTGTGACATACAACAGGCTTTCTTAAACTGTAAAAACTTCAAAAAGTAAGTAAAGTAGGTAAGTAAAAAAAACAACAACACAACAAAATAACAAAATAAACAAAAAAAAACCCCCAAAAAACGAAACAGAAAAACCCAAAATCAATCCCAGCCAAGATCAAGACAGTCACTTCCTGAAGAAGGAAATTCAATATTTATGCACTGCTTCTGTAGTATTCAGTGGTACACTTATTAGGCTCTAATACTGCAAAGACTACTAATTTCAGCTTTTTGTACAGACATATAATTTACCAAAAGTTATTGTCAGAGCTGTTTATTATCTAAATGCTTGATATGTGTGTGACTTCTTCTCCTGCATCAGAAACTTAATGAGGGACTGGAAGGCACAGAGTGATCATCCAAAAACAGTAGCAACCTCATGACATTACAGGAAATCAGTATCTTAGCTGCAAAATCCAAAACTGATGACTGACATATATATTCCAACTTGTTACATGAAAGTCCAGAATTTGTTTCAGCTTTGCAAATCTCTCAGCTTTGAGTGGTGATGGAAGAAATTACCATCTCAATATAATTAATATATTTACAAGAACCAACACTTGACCACATGTGCCAATAGGGTGGGAATTGTTCTGCTCTTCAAGAACTCTGAAGTAAAAAGCAGCTTGTTCTGTGACAGAAGTCTTCTGTACACCAAGTATTTCATTTTTTTGAAAATGCCTCTGGTGACTCAAAGACAGCATGAGCAGAAAAGAAGCAGCTGCCACTGTTTGATTTGTGTGCGAAAGGGCATGCTAAATATATAAGACCAAGAGCAGAAGCTGGTTATCCAAATCTTTGGAAATTTCTAGCCATCCCACTGCAGAGCATGACAATTTTATTTGCTCTGGTAAGAGAAACACTGACTTATTTAACAGGACAATTTAAAATAAACTATTCCAAAACCAGTTCTCTGATGTAGTCTTCCTGTTTTACAGCTTTAGAAGACAATCTAATGCTGAAGAACAGAAAACATTTCCATTTGCTAAGCAAAATTAATGTGAATCCTGCCTGCACCAAAATAGAAACATAGTCAGAAAACGCTCCTTGAACACAGTTCAGCCTGTATACACTTCTAGCATTTCTTATACTTCCATCAGCCAGCACAAATAGCGCCAAGCTGGTGATTTGAAGCAACTTTAATAGCGGCTATTTTTAAAAAGACTTTGAACATTATTCATGAGCTCTGTTCCATGCTCTGCATAGTTTGATGTCACTCACACTCACTATTCTCCTTACTGAAAAGTACAGCTATTACATTATTGTGTGTGCTAACATAACTCCCACTGGTGAGTGAATAATACTTTTTCATTCTAATAACACCACAACAGAGAAGTAAAAAAAAAACANAAGTAAAAAAAAAACAAGACAAAAAAAAACAAAAAAAAAAAAACCAAAAAACCCACAAATGCCCCAGCTGTTTACATATATAAAAATACAAACTCAACAAATAATTATATACCTTTTTCACTGGACCCTCTTATATACGGCTTGAGGTGAGACATCTTGATGGGTCTTTTCAGCCTGGATCCTGTGGAATCTCTTAATACTGCACAGCCATTTTCTGTGATGTAATCTATGATACAAGGACCAATCCATTCTGACTGGAAACGACCATCTTTCCACCAGTTTTTTCTTTGCCTGAGGACTTCATGACCAACTTTAAGTTGAAGGGTATTTAACTGTTTTGGCTTCCTTTTCACAGTGATTTTGTTTCTGATTTTTTGTTCATCTGAAGTTTTTTTACCTGCCTACAGAAAGATACGTGTAAATTACTTTTATTTTTTTTCCCAAAATTAATCATGCAATTTTGTAGCATTGGTTAACAGTGCTTAAGTATGACATTGAGCAGTTTTGAATGCGTGTAGTTTGCAATTATGTGGGACTGACAAGTGATGAAGAAAATGCTCCTATCTTCATAAATCACCAGTCCATAGACAATAGTTTTCAACTTCTCTATTCTGCTCCCTCAGTCAGACACAGTAAACTTCTGACAATAGGTCTCTTTTAAGGTTACTCCCCTCAAACACATACGAGATGTGTTACACTGAACTTAAGGGATCACAGGGGAAGGAAAACAAACTAAAAACCACCACTAAAACCCTCACATTATTTTAAAAGGTTAGTTAGTTATACTTTATGCTTCAGACTTTTTCATCTTTATCTTCAGCGTTCTTACTAGTAAAATTCAAATACATAACACCTACCTGGCAATCTGATGTTTTCTCTTCTTGCAGTGCTTGACTGAGTTTTTTAGTTGCTTCAAATATTTTGGCAAAACTACTGTATTCTCTTTCCACATTCATGGGCTCAAGAACACGTGGGTTACGGTTGAACATTTGGAAATATGGGGTGTTTTGATCTGGCTCCTATTTATATAGGGACCAAAAGCAAGCAAATTTAGCATACAGCTTTGCAGACATTTTGACATTTTGAGGACTTCAGCCAAAAGAAGAAGAACCTTCACATACCAGATTTGTCAGATTGAAGGCATAGGCTATAGCAGACAAATGTTCATCCCAATCGTTTGGATGTTCTATGCAATACTTGTTAAGGAAAGTTTTGATTGTCTTGGACATTCTTCCATTTACATCATCTGTCTGAGGATAAGACAATACAATTTGTTTCACTCCGAACAGTGCAAACAGTTCTTCATTTATCTTCAAAAGAAGAACACAAATAGTAAATATTTCCCCTGCTCTGTATCCTATTTCAAGTAAAAAAACCTCCTTAAAAAGTTTATTAAAAAGTTTTCCACCTCTTTTGTTGATATGATGGTGACTGGGGAAAATCTTGCATACATATTGGCACAAAGCACACCATGTGAATGAGAGCTAAAGCTGTAAGCAGGGCTTAGGAGCGAGTGATTGATGGTTCCTAACTATATTTTTGCCACTTAACTCGATCTTTCATTACCTCCATATCACAGCCTGATGACTTCATCATCTCTGAGAGGAACAAAGCGTGGTAAGTCTTTCATAATCACTATAAGCCAATGTCAAAAACACCCTTAGCTATTGCTATACTATACTTAGCAATATAATAGAATAAATATTGTAATATATAATACTTAGCTATTGCTATACGCGCAATATGGATGAATGACTGCAGTGTGCAAATTTATGCTAGTTCATGTGATTGACAAAACCTGCATTATGACAGGAAATAATTTTACTTTGTTCTTTTTACAAAGAATAAAGCCCTGGGAAACACTGTGTAGCACTACAAATACAAATAATTGGTTTGACATTTTTAGTACATGTAAATAATTACCTGATAAACAAACTCCTTCCCTTGATCAATAGGCATCTTTTGAGGTGGTCCATATAAGAAAAACACATTTATGATTGCCTTAGCAATTTCAGCTGCTGAAGTGTCATGCAGTGGTAAGATAACAGTCCATGTTGTAAACAAATCTGTCATAATTATGATGTATTTGTGACTTCCGCTGGTAACATTTAAAGGTCCCATTAGCTCTATAGTGACTGCTGTCCATGGGTCCTCTGCTTTGATAGGGTGTATTTTAGGCACTCTGGTGGCTGTGTTCTTTGCTGCCTGGCAATGCTGGCAAGCATACACCTAGAGAAGACATCAGGAAAGATGTTATCAATAAAGAGTGATGGCAAGGTGATGACAACCGTCAGAATCATAGATCTCCACTATTTCTCTGTAAATCAGGCCAGATCAGGCAACGCAAAACAAATTTGTCCCCTTTCTTATGATTTTTTACCCTTAGATTTTTCAGAAACAGCACAAAACCAAAATAAAACTAAAAATACAGAAGGCCAGGAGAGGGACCTGTAAAAGAACTCATAGCTGAATTATCTCCATTCTGAAAGCACTGTGCTCTTTCAAGTTCACAGTGCAAATTTTAAAATCCATTACTATCTGTAAATAATAAAGGAAAGGTGATCCAGTAGCAACAATAATTTGGCCTTAAAGGACATTTACATACAGTTTCCTGAAGGATCAAATTCTGCTAGGGGTTCCTGCCCCTGAATCTTCGGGAGAAGGAGAAGGAACTTTCCCAAGCTCTGATGTGTTTAACTATTACCTGAACACGCCTAATTATAAAGTAGAGAGATTATTTTCATACTCTTATCTGCTGGCAGCTACTCTGGTCACACATCCTTCTGATAGCACATTGCATCCTAACAAATATATGTGAGAGTCCTTGCACAAGAAATCTCTCCCAGGGACTGAACCATAAGAGATTATGGCTCCCCACCACACCATAGTGGTGCACAAGCCAGCAGTAAAAGAGAGACTAAAAAGCAGTAAAAGAGTAAAAAGATACACCATGCATTGCCAAGATGACCAGTTGCAGTGTGACTGCAAGCTCACGTTTCCTCTTCACGGAACAGCCCAGTACTTGCTGTACCAAAGTCCGCAGGATTACCAAACATTTGTAATAGACTACATAAAGTATCCTGTAGCTATGAAGTCATACCCACTGCTTGACATCATTTGTTACAGAGGTCCAGTAGTAATTAGACTCCACTAAAGTCAGTGTCCTTGATACACCATGATGAGTGCCAGCAGCATTTTTGTGGCATTTCTCGAGGACCTTTGTCTTCTCTTCATCTGAAACAATTACCAGGCGCATTTGTTTTCTATTTTTTCCAACATAGAACAACTTGTTTTCTGAAAGAAGTACCAGCAAATTATAAGTAAGTGCTTTGTCTTCTGTTTAGTTTAATAAATTACTGAGCATGATTCAGAATAGAATTTATTACAATAAGTTCACTTGGTGTAAACACAGCTTTTTTGTTTACAAACCTTTCAATTATGTCCTCCGAAGAGACATTAGTTCAGTCAAGTTTATTATCCGGACACAAGGGCAAGTTACAAGGACAAGTTAGGATGCAAACAGCATTCCCATGGGAAGTCTGACTGAAACACAAACTAACACTGGGGCTGGAAAGGGGAGGCAGGAGTGCTGAAACTGTTGTTAGTGATGTTTTTGGGTGCCTACCAGCAACCTGACACTGATAGTCAAAAATTTAACTCCTTCTTCTGTCTTCTCTCTACACAACATTGGCAGTTTTGATGGGATTGAGACAGCATAGCAGACTACAAAGGCTCATAAAGTCTCATGTGTCTCCCAGGGCTTCAATTAAGACAGGAAGGGCCTGGAGGCTGTCAGGTGACCGATGGCAAAGTTGTCCTTGCACTTCTGCCCAGCCATCCCCCAGACTGGACGATGCATTCCTCATCTCTAGCTGCAGATCTATCTCCCTTTCTGTAAGCCTTTCAATTATGGATTGCAGTGACTATATATTTCTATAGTATATAAAACAAGGCTTGGCTTTCAAATAGATAAATAAACCTGTCCTGGACTAAAGCAGTTTGACCTTTCATTTCTACAAACATCCTGTTATATATTAACCAGGGATTTGCAGAGTATTTGTCTCATAGAGAATGTTTATTAAAATCCCAGAATGCTGCAGAGCAAGATTGTTGGGGATTGAGTTTTTCTTTCTTTTTACTGTGTGAGTTTGAAGAATTTTTCCCATTGTGATGCGGGCGGGTAGGTGGGAGGGGGCCTTCCCGAGGGGCAAACTGGTTTCCGGGCGGGGCTACTCGTGTTTCCAGCGAGGGAGCGGAGAGAGGGACCCTCCCGTCTTGTCGCACGTGGCGAGGAGCGAGAGGAGCCGGACCCGCTGCAATCAGCTGTCCTGCGTCTGTCCTGCTACCTCGGAGGAATTGCTGACCACCAGAGACTAACCGGTGAGCGAAGAGCTGCCCCTTCTGGCTTGTTTCCACCTGAGGCACAAGGCACAGCACAGCCGCCGCCGCCCCCCCACCCCACTCCTGCCTCTGCAGCCGGGCCGGCTGTGTCTCACCCACTCCCCCCGCAGCTGGGCCGGCTGTGTCCCGTCTGAACCACCGGGACCGAGCACAGGCAGCGTGCCTGCAGCTGAGGACTGGCACTGAGTTATCTGTTCTGTTTGTTGGTAATTTCAATAACTGCTGTTGTTTTCTACCTGTGCAGTTATATATATATATATTAGTAAAGAGCTGTTATTTCTACCCTTATCTCTGCCTCAGTCCTTGATTTCAAATTCTCTATTTCAAGAAAGGAGTTTCTGCCTTCATTGGCAGGCACCTGTCCTAGAAACCAGGACAAAGATTTCACTTTTTTCCTCATATTAGCAAATCTTCACCTTAATATCTATTTTTAGCATAATTTGAGAGAAAAGTTTTACCCTTGAAAACAAATTTTTTGGCAGCTCTCCTGATTCCACTTCTTTCACTTGATAATGTTGTGGGATGATATTCCCCTGTTTGCTTGTAGTATGCAATCTGCTTCAGGTGAAGCCCACCATTTTTTCCACTACGAACCATTGCCAATCTGAACAAAATGAACAGAATTTATTAGCTAAATTGTCAGAGAAGCACATCTTCAGGTTTTTGCTGATTTCTTTGTAGCTCTGAGGCATCCTTGTTATGTAGCCTCTAGGAAGAGGTTACACCACCCATTATACACATCCACCATCAACTTTAGCAACAAGGAACACTGCTTGAAACACTAATTTTGCTCCAAGCAGAGTTGGTTTTGTCAAACTATACTTTAAAATTTCCACACAATGGAGACTTCTACTACATTCATTGGACATAGAAAGGAAATGCTATCAGAGAGAAAGAAACTGTTCTTCTCATTCTTGGGCACCTCTCAAATTCAGTTGTGCTGGAGACTGTCCAAAGATCCACCTTCGTTGAGAAAAATCTAAATAGACAAATAGGGAAAAAAACAACTTCCCAGAGAGAAACCAATGGAATTTTTTTCCACTAATTAATCAGACAATTAAGATTTTGAAATTTCAAATCAGACTCTGCATGCAAGGTAAAAATTCCTTCCTTGACATAGGCTGACTTCCCTGATAACATTAATAGCATTAATAACATTAATAATGTCATTAGTAAAATGGGCCACCAATACAGAACATGCTTGGGTTTAGCAAGAATAGCATCAAAACAATTACGTAATAATGAAAATTGAAATATTCACAGGCAGCTTCATTGATACAGCCTCTCCGTGACTTGAGGAGTTTGGTTTTTTTCCAAATCTGTTCCAGCAGCTTAGTCCTGCTCTCGTCAATGTCTGCAGGAACAGGATCAAGCTTAGGGTTGGCCATGTCATAATTTTATAGTGAATGCTGGTTATCCACAGCATTAAGTAAATTTCTTCCTTATCCTGTCACTGCTCCAGTGCCAGACTGTGACAATACATAGCCTGCTAGAAAGAGTAATTAGCTGGTCTGCCATATCTGCTAAGTAGCTTATAATTATGGGGAAGTGACAGTAGTCAGGCACTCTGGAATGCACATCATCTCATTATGTGGTGATGTTGCTAAAAAACAGAATGTGTAAGACAAGATGTCTATTTTTCACTTTATAGATTCTCACCTACCTTTACTATGCTGGTAGTGGGAAGAATTACTCTTAAGAGTGATTATGCCTACTTTCATTTCATCCTTTCCTTCCAGAAAATAAAATGCTATATGTTATTTTTGAAGCCTGCACCCCTGAGCTAAGCACTGCTGTTAGTCAGCAATGGCAAATGCATGACAGGCACTTCCCATTCAAAAAGTGACAAGACTTTTGCCTCATTGAATAATTCATTTTATACAACCTAGAGCTGGTTTTCAAAACAAGCCAAGTCTCTTTTCATACAGCCTCAGAGTTTTAAAGTAAAATTTTCATACCTGAGAGAACTAACACAGATGTACTTTTCAACACCACGATCTCACCTGTGAAGAAAGAGGATGTTTCAGAACAGAGAAGGAGAGGAGCCAGAACACAGGACTGTTCTGACACAGCAATTTCCTGTAACTTTATAACTGACAGCACATGCTAAACCAACCCACTGAGCTGGTAACTTGGATAACTAATAGCAGAAAAGGAGGTGAGGCTACCATGAAGTAAATTCATCTCTGTTGTTTCAAAGTCAATTAACTAGTATTTCTGACAGTAAAAGAACATTGGTGAAGGGCAATTAAAATATCACATCTGCCAGGGGCACACACTCAAGTTTTACTCAGGGGTTTCCTCCACTTAAGTCCAGCACTTAAGTTACCTGAAGTCAAAACTAGCACAGTATGACCTGTCACTTAACAACAGGGATGATGGACTCTTTTGGCTTGACACAGACTTTCACATATGGGAAGAAAAGATCTTACAGATCAATCTTTATTCTTCCAGTACTTTTTAAACTTGCCTGAAACAGCAAATACTCTCCATGGAGCCCAAAACTGCCTATTTTAATAAAACAAAGTCGCACAGCAACAAGATCTTCTTGTTGCAACTTCTAAGCAGCATCACAGCATACACTTAAGCTAAGCAGACATGCTATCCTACAATGGTAGTTTCTGTTGAAAGTGTTTTGAAGAGTTTAGATAAGCCAACGAAGAAAGAATTCACCATTTAGCACCCGAATACATTGATTTAATAGGATCCTGATCCAGCAAACAGTTAAGTCCTTAAGTCTGCTGGACTGCTGCCTATTACGAGCTTCCTTCCTGGATATTTAGTTTCTTGTGCTCGTATCAATTTTTTCCCCACTACCTAATTTACTTTTTTGGACTACTTTTAAAAAATGCCAAACAAAACAGCCCTGAAAAGAACAATTTATAAAACCTTCTGATTTTCTTGTTTATTCAGATAACTTATATGCTATGTCCCTCAATACTGCTAATGCATCTGGTAGTCTAAAAATCAAAGATATAAAATCAGCTATCCATTTTTTAGTACCTTTGAAGCTCAAAAAGTATACATTAGAAAGTATTCTAGCAAAGAAAATGAAACTTCCATATAACCAGAGGTCTTTTGGTATTACTGGCTTAGCCAAAACTGTCACACCTGCTGACACTCAGGCATTTCATTCTTTAATGCCCATTTTCTCCTACACACAAATATAATCCTAACTGCAAAACTATTTAATCCAGCCTTTGACCAATTCCCCTACCTGTGCTGATCCTACCATAAACAGAAATTGCCTGTGGAGCCCTGGATCACAGTCACATAATGATTTGGGTTGGGCTAGACTTTAAAGATCATCAGCTTCCAAACTGCTGCCATGGTCAGGGACACCTTCCACTAGATGAGGTTCCTCAGAGCCCCAAATGTATTTGGGCTGGAACTCTTCCAGAAATGGGACAGACACAGCGTTTTCGGGCAACCTGTTTCAGCGCATCACCATCCTCCCAGTAAAGATTTTTTTCCTAATATCTGATCTAAACTTACTCTTTCTTTGAATCTACTCCCCCTAGTCCGATCAGTAAATGTTCACGTAAGAAGTCCCCCTCCAGCTCCCTTATAGGCTGTCTCCAGTACACAGCTTCAAAACACCGCTTTTTAAATCCAGGAGCTTCCAAAAAAGTGTAAAGATTGACAGACTCGCCTACATTCCTCCCTGGTTTTGCAAGCGAAGACAGAGGGTTGGGGCGGGCGCCTATGAGGCCGAGTGGGTAGACAGGCTAAGTCGTGTTTTGCCGCCCCCGGTAGCGCCAGCCGCCATCCAGAACTCCCAACAGTGATTCCTCTCGCGAAGGCGCCTCCGCATCCTCCCTCCCGCTCACAGCACTACACACCCCAGCGTGCATCGCGCCCGCGCACGGCATGTTGGGAGCGGCGGTCGCGAGTGACCGTCCGCTGGGCCTCGCACCCCGCGCATGCACCAAGCACCGCCAACGCGACCTTTTTGCTTCCCGCGACCTCCCCCGCCGCCCTCTCGGCCCGGTGGGCACAACCGGGAGCATCCGTTGTGCCGCGTGCACGCACCTGCTCCGGCAGAGGTACTGGCAAGGCCCGTCGCGGGGGCCACAGTTTCCTGCCTAGACCAACCACAGCGACAGCGCCGGCGGCGCCCCGAGACTTTTGTGGCGCCCCCGGAAGTGGCGGGAGGGAGGGGAGGGGGCGGGCCAGCGGCGGCGCCGCCTCCTGGGGGGACTGCGGACCTTTGCAGGCAGGTGCGGCGGCTGCTGCTTTCTTCGTTTCCTTGCTTTCCCTCTTTTCCCTCCTTCCTATTCCTGGCCCGGCTGGGACACAGGTAGGCAGCGCAGTAGCTGAGGCGAGTGGAAGTTCCTGTGAGAACCGGTGTCGCGGTGGGCGGGCAGCGCAGGCAGGGCGGCGGGCATCGGCCCCGTACCGGAGCGCGCGGTGTGCAGAACCCCGCTTGCTCCCCCGCCTGTTCCTCGGGCACGCCCAAGGCTGTTGCGGTGCGGTGGGCACGGCCCGTGTGCGCGGTCCGCGCTTTGTTTTTGGATTGTTCTGCTCTCAGGCAGGGTTTCGCTGAAACAGCGGCGGTGCCGCACATAGGGTGTGTGGGATTGCAGCGTGCCGTGCTGTCAGTGTCAGGTGAAGCGTTTTGGTACAGGTGGACGCGGGGTGAAGGTTGGTGTGTGCCTAAACGGGGATGGGGAGGGAAGCGATAGAGCATCTCTTGTAGCTCTGCTTTGGAACACTCCGTTAGCATCCCAAAAACTGATGATAAATTCAGTATAAAATAAGTTGGAGCAAGGGAGAGAATCTGGCAATAATCAAAGTAGGGGGCGGCGGGGAGGAGAGAAGCAACAGCAGCCCCAGTGCTGAGAATTGATTACCTGTCAGGAACAGAGATGAGAGAGATGTAAAGACTGCATGTCCTGCGTGACATTTATCTTTGTTTTCATTGTGTTTTCCAGAACGTGGGAACTTCATAGGGTATTTTTTAGCTCTGGAAATGCTGGCGTTTTGGCATTTCTATTGTTTCCCTGTAGCTGGTCACAAGCAGGAAGATTGGGGAATATCAGTATCATAAGCACAAGGAAATAAGTTGTTTTCTTTGTCCTACAAACTACTTCTACTACTGGTGTACCCCTCACAGCTGTTTGTAACAGTGTTTCTGCATTGTTGTATAGGTCTTTTCAAGCGCTGGTTCTCCCTATCTGTTTACCCTGTGTCTTTTCTGCATCCCTTCTGTACCATTTTCATACTATAAGTAACAAGCCAAGCTTCTTGGGTTTTTTTTCCCTGGTGTATCAAAATTATTATGGAATCCATCTTTATCTTGGTGAACAAGGTTTGATTCAATCAGTAACAACTATTTTTGCTGTGTAAAACTTTTTTGTGATATATGGTGATATAATATCCCTCTTATGGTTCAATATGTGAGAAATTCGAATTTTTATACTCATGGGCTTGGTTGTCTGATTCTTTCTATGGAAGAAACGCCTCTGGCAGCTGTGGTTAGAACAAATCAGGCCTCCAGAGGCTGAGCCAAACGAACTTGGGTGCAGTTTTTTTTTTTTTTTGCAAAACCTCTTATCTCTGCAAAGCTGAATTAAAGTTGTCCGTGAGAATGTGGAGAAGCTGTTTTGACATCTGTGAGTGGGATCTCTAAAATTTTGGAAGCCAGCCTTCCTGAAAATTCAAACTTGTCTCAAATGTAAGTGTCTTTGTGTTTGACAGATTTTGATTTAGAAAGGAACTTGAGGTTAATGAATGTGAAGGTTATCTATTCTGTGGCTGTGCAGAAGACACTTAAAACATATGCTAGATGTCAGTTTGTGTAGTTTGCCAGTTAAAAATAACACTGCCTTTCTCTCTGGAAGGTAAGAGAATGATATTTACCAGATGTTTTTTTTCTAGACTTCTAAGGCTGTTTTAACACTTCTTTTAAAGGATAATAATGGTTTATTTTGCAGTGTCAACTGGCGAGTTGAAATATACCTGTGACACTGCAATATTTGGAGATAAAACTCAGTTTTATATGTGCTGAAAAGTCTGTTCTGCTGGTGAAGTGTTAGGGAAAAATAAGTTTTGGTCAGGAAAATACCCATTGAAAAGTTATTTCACTTTAGGTTTGGTAATTCAAAATTGCTGAAAATACTTTACCTTACTAACTGTATAATTACTGTGAGAGAAGATAGACATGGGGAAATCAGCCAAATAATTAGTGTTTGAAAACTGGAACAGCTGTGCTTTAAAACGAGATATCTTATTCTTCAACAACCTAGAAGGCATGTATTTCCTTGCTGCCAAGCTGGCCTCTTAACCGATTCCTCCTGGCTTACATGGCATGGCGAAACTCTTCCCAGTTTTGTCCCCTAACATACTGTAAGTTTCTTTGGTGCAAACATTACTTTGGTACAAACATCCGTCATTCTTGGAAAATAATAAGGGTCCACAGAAAAAGATTTAGGCAAATGAAGCTTGTTAGTTAGCCTAGCTATACAGAATTTCAAGAAATGTTAGGTACTCATGAGCAGAGTTTTTTTCAGTAGAAAATGCCAGTAGGGTGGGTATTTCTAGATTCCCGATGCTTGAGAGTGGGTGCTTGGAAGTGTATCATTGGTAAGATTTGGTAGACTAAGGACCTGTCTTTTGCTTGGAATGCTGATCAGCAAGCCCTCTACTGTAAAAAGCAGTCCAGAGGCCACCTTAAAAAAACTAAAAACCAAAAAACAAGAGCAAAATAAACAAAAAAACCTGACAAAAATCCACTTAGTGGTGGATGGAGAAAGTGAAGTTGGGTTATGATAGCCTAGTGGTTACAGCAGTTGAATAGAACGGGACAAATGCTATCTCTGTTCTCTCCTGTATCAGAGGTTTCAATTTCATTTTCTGTTAATTAGAAGTGTGTCCTAACCACCAAGCTGAAAAATGTGTGGGTAAAAGCATCTGCATCCATACATTACTGCTGAAGATGGAGTGTGAGAAACAGTGCAGGTAGCTTTTTTTCCCCAGAAAACACGTTCATTGGTCAGCAGGTGCTTACTAAGCAGAACTGTGGTGGAAATGATGCCTTGGGTTTTAGCTTTTATATTTTTCAGATTATCTGCCGCTTGGTTTGTAACTCTGAAACATCATATTAGGTGTTAGTAACTTCTCTTCACAGGATAGTTAGACGAAACAATCCCTTCCTAGCTGGAGAATCAAGGACAACCGTTACCCAAAAAGCATAAGCAGCAGTGAAGGAAAGGGGGCAAGCTAAGAGGTTGAGACTTGATGACCTGGAGCTGTGATTGGACAATTGACCCCAGTATGTAGATGAAACAAAAACTTATAAATGTGTAAAAACTCGTGACTGGGAGCCATCTTGGATTCAAGCTGGGTGGAGCCCCGGCCAGGCTCTTGTACTGCCCAGTGTTCCTTTTAAGGCCTTTCAATAAATACCTATTTTATTCCTTTTAACTCTGTCTAGTCTCTGTTCCAGATCAGTTTTTTTAGGCATTACTCCATTGTGGTGTTCCCTATGGGCTGCAGGTGGATCACTGTTACACTGTGGACCTCTGTGGGCCTACAGGGGCACAGCTTGCTTTACAGTGGGCTGTCGGGCAATCTCTAAGTGCCTGGAGCACTTCTTGCATGCCCTTTCTCAGTGACTTGGGGTTCTGCAGAGTTGTTTCTCTCAGTTGTTCTCACCCCTCTCAGCTGCTGTGCAGTGTTCTTTACCCTTTCCTAAATGTCTTATAGCAGAGGCATCACCAGTATGGCCGAGGGGCTCAGCTTTGGGCAGCAGCAGGTCCATCTTGGAGTTGACTGGAACTGGCTCTGTCTGACATGGGGACAACTTCTGGTGTCTCACAGAGACCACTGGTGCAGCCCACTCACTGCCAGAACCTTACTAGGGAAACCCAATGCATGCACTTAACTTGGCAAGGAAGACCCCTTTTATTCTTAAGAAGGTTTTCTCAGATTTCAGTACAGTGAAACTGGAAGATGGATAGTCTCTTTTTGAATGGGAACTGCTGTAATTTTTCTGGTAGACCATGCTGGTTATGCATTGAAGGCATCTGAGGGGAAGGCATACTTAGAAGTTTTTTCTATGAGAACTTCCTCTGTGAATTGATGGGACCAATTGGAGGCTGATTTAGTTGTCTGAGAAACCAATTAGAGAAGTTAGTTCACTCCGTGAATCCACATTTTTAAAACAAGTAAACCCCAGGAAAAACCCTCTTTCATTTCTGACCTTTCACAAGGTAACACCGGTCGGCCCGGGCTTTTTCCCCTGCAGCCCGGGCCAGGCAGAGATAGGCTTGGGAGGCTGCCGGGCCCCCCCTGTCATGGCCGCGGCTTGGCGGGGCTCTGCCCTGCTGCCAGCTTGGAGCAGCCATGGGGTAGCCAAACCTACCCAGCTGCCCACGTGGCCTGGGGGGGGAGGCAGCTGAGCCCTGCTTTGATGAAGTTCCTCCATGCCCTTGCTTGCTGGGCAAGGTAAAGGTGGACGCCAGTGGGCAGCCCTCACCCAGCTCCCCAGTGTGGCCCAAGTGTCCTGAGATCCTGGCACAGCTCCAGCATGGCTGGCTGCAGCCCCCTGCATCTTCTGTGTGAGATTTTAGCCTTTCCAATGCTCAGATAAGACTTACAGACCTTCAGTCCTTTCTTGAGTAAGGGGAAAAAAGCCAGAAAGAACACATTAAGGGCAGTAAAGTAGAAGCCAAGTTTTAGATGGAAGGAAAATGAGGAGATGCCATGAAGGTTGGCTAAAAAAATCTTTTTGTAAGCTATGAGGGTGGACTATATTACACTGAAAATTCCTATAAACTGTGGAAACAGACATGGGGGCTTGAAGAGCCTTTGCCCTGAAGGAAGAAGGGGATCTTTGTTCCTGGGGATAAAGTATGAACAGAGAAAAGATGAAAAGAAAAGATGAAGAGAACTTTTGCCTTTGGACAGTTCATTCTTAAAAGTAAGCACCCCATGAGTTTAACATGGTCCATAAACACAGTTTGAGGGTGCTGTGAAGATTGGAAGATGTTAGTGGAAAATAAAGCCACAAGAGAACTGTTTCTTTTTCTTCCTGTGGAAAAAAATCCCTATAGCTGAACAAGAAGAGACTCCTCTCCCAAAAGTAAACGGAGATTTAAGTTGGGAACTGATTGAAATTATTTTGTATGTTGTTGTTAAGAAGGTGTAGGAGGGGGGAGGAGGGAGTGATCTGAAGATGTTATTCTGAATTTATTATTTTCTTTGTATTGTTAATAGAGTTTTTCTTTATACCCTTTTAAGTTTTAGACCTACCTTGCTTTTTCTCTTAATTCTATCTCATAACAGAAAATAAGTATATTAAAATTGGCAAACTTAAACTATAACATTTATTGGTGCATTAGCCAGGAAATCGAACTAAACCAAGACATGGAGTAATGCATAAACTGCTACCTAGCAATGCTTCTGGAACATTGTAAAAAATACCTGCAGTGTTCCCACCAACAGAAAGAATGTAACATGTTCACAGTTGTTATTTGTATAGAATATGTCTTTTCATGTGACGGTCTGAGGGCAGTGCTTGGTTTGTAGGCAATATCAGTGTCTAACTAAAAGCAGCAAATAAAGGCTACTTTTCTTCTTTTGTGGGAGATTCTTGTCATGATTAGGGAATATGTTAACATATTGTGAAAACTAGAGCACAGTGTTTGTTTGATGCAAGATTGGAGCAGGTGATGTAGTTCTTGTAAAGCTAAGTAAAGTGTGATGCGGTTTTATAACAACTTTTTTTGTTACCTTTTTTTAGCTCTTTCTTGTCTATTAGTTTGCACATCAATGGAGTTTCTTGCTTACTGTTACTGAGCAGAGTTGAGTTACTGAAGATGATGATAAACTTCATAAAGCTGTTGAAATTTGTATTTGATGAAGAGAGCTGAAGGTTTTTCTCAGCCTCATATACTGTACTTGGACCTTATAAATTCCAGTACTCATTTGAAACCCTTATATCCCTTTGAATTTTCTGTGATTATTGTTTGATTTGTTTCTTTGTGGGTTTTTCTTTCTTGGGGTTTGGTTGGTTTGTTTGTTTTGGTTGCTTGGGCTTGAGGTTTTGTTATTGTGTAGAAGTATTATCAGGCAGTAACTATAACATTCTTTGTGTTAAGAGATTAAGAGATATTGGGATGAAGCTGCTCAATAATTTTTTTTAGATTTAGTCCATCTCAGTAAAGTGCTGACAGCTATTGCTCAGCATCTCACAGGATGCATGGTGGAACAGAACAACATCTGTATGTAAATGTTAATTTTTTATTATTGATTACTTGTCACAGGAGAAATTTTGTGTTTAAATTCTGTCCAGCTTTAAGTTGAAGAGAATATTTATCTCTTGCTGTGTAAGGTGCAGCAATAAACAAGTCGTGTAGTTTACTGTCTTCAGCAGCTTGTGTTTGGCATCCTTTCCCTCTTTTTCTGCCTTTTGACTATCCTGTCTCTTCTGTCTTCCTTGCTGTTTGTCAGACCTGAAAAAAATGCTATTGTTTAGTATGGGTTCTTGTTAGTAGTTCTAAAGTCTCACGTTTAAGTTTTACCATTTTTTGAATCATCTGTAGAAAGGTGTCACACATGCAAGGAGAGCTCTTGGGATTGCAGTGCTTGGTGCTCTCAGCTAACAGACTCCACCGATCATGTCTTCCTGTCCTCTGCTTCCACCTTGTTTCCTCCTCATGATTGCTTTCTTGCATCACCAGCAACCCAACAAACTGTCTTTTGTTTCTTACACCATAAATCATATTGCAGATTTGTTTTAAAACAGGTAAAATGCCTCAGCAGGAGTCAGGCAAACATTTCTGCTGTTAAATGTACTGTTAATTAAAATATTCGTTGTAGTGGTTTTAGCAGGAAGATACTAGAAAACTTTTGTCGATTTGAGAGTATCTGAAGAATTGCTATTAACATTATTTGTGTTTTAATGATGTAACTTAAATTGGTGGAAGCTGATAAGGGATATAGTTGGAATATGCCTACAGTGGTAAAAAGTAAAACTTTCAAAGAAGCAAATTGCAGGTAGAGCACAGGGCAGTGGTCTGTTTTGTTACTATTATGTATATATATGTGCAGAATCGTGTAACAGATGAGCAGTGCTTATGATTCGTTGTTATTTGTTTGATAAAATCCACAATGTAAATGTCACTGTTTTGATCTAATGGCATTTTAAAGAGTTGTTTCCCTGAGTGGAGGGTAATTTAAAAATACTTTTACTATTTAACGTATGATGTGTTGTCTTTTTTTCTTGAGATAACTGATAAGAAGCACTTTTTCTATAGTTTTGTTCCATTAGTTTCCATTAGTGTGCAGTATAGAAAGTGCATATTTGTTCTTTTGATGGCTGCAGAGATAAAGAGGAAAATCTGGTGAAATGCTTCTGTTTGTACAGGAGTTGTATATGTTCTTATTAGTATTCAGAATGTGAGTGTTAAAACTTTGAGCTTGTTTTTCATGACTGCTGAGACCACTGCTGCTGTGTTGAGCTGATTTGTTACTGACAGTTACTGGAATAGTAATCTTTACTACGGTCTAAGTAAATATGAGAAACACTGGGGCTGGATTCCTGAGCTGCTGAAACATGTGGAATGGGGACATGAAAACTAAGGATATATCTTTTAGCACAGTGAGGACTAGGTTTTTGCTTATTCTTTCAGAATATACTTTGGAATTCCTTTAGAATATTCTCGTGGAAATTAAGAGATGTTCTGTTCAAAGAAAAATCTGTAGATTACCACGGGAGTAAGCACAGAACTTGGAATGCAGGGCACATGCTATCAAAATCTCTGATTTTATATATTTAGAATGCTGTTTTATTCTTTTTTGGGATTTCATTTTTTGAGGGTTTTTTTTGTGCTTATGGCCAAGACATTGTGTTGCAGACAGGCCACACATTTGGTTGAAAGTCTTTTTAAGAACACCAGTACATTTCTCAAAAAAAGTGAAGATTTTTAAATCTATAAGCTGTGAAAGAGAAGCCTTGTGTAATAGGTGAGGTTTAAACAGAACATAGTCTAGTTAATTTTACCTGGAGAGGTCATAGCACAGTGGGAGGTTGTTGTCTGCATGTTATTCATGCTATCTCTTTGGAAATAGGTCAGTGTATCTTCCAACATAAAGCTTTGGGTTTTGACTTGCTTACAGTACAGTCATTCATGGCTGAGATGAGTACACAATTGTCTAACATTCACTGTCTAATGAGGCTTATGCTCACGCACCAAGTGCAAGATCTAACATAAAGTATCTCAGCCACTTATATTGTTGCTGCTGCTCACTTCTTAATACAGAAAGATGGCTCTGGGAAAACTTGCATGCTCGAGGGTGTCCTGGTTTGAAAAGAAGTGTGTGCTAGGGAAGAGCAGGGCCTTCCCTTGAAATGGAGCTAATAAATCCCTTCCTTTGAATTAGTATAGTTTTGAAAGGGACTCTCAGGCAAAGATATAGAGATAGGAATAATAGTTCTTTAATAGTATATATAGCAAGAGAAACAAAACAACAACTACCAAATTAACAACAAACAGAACAGTAACCCAGTTCCAGTCCTTCTCGGATGCAGGCACTTTCCCTTTGGTGCAGTTACTGTCACTGCTGGCAGTGAGGTCTGGCAGATTCCTGGTGGACAGGGCAGACACGACGATCCCCGTGCAGCTGCAGGGGCACTGGGGGTGATGGCAGCTGTGTCCCAGATGGGAAGAGATGGAGGAGAGGCAGGACGCTTGGAAAACAGCAAACTGAAGCAGAAGGACGTCCAAGCAGGGGTGCTGGACGCAACAGAAGAGGCAGCTCCCGGTGTTGGGATGGCAGTGCTAGTAGCAACGACCTTTCTCCTCCGAAGTCAAGAGCAAGTGAGCCAGCAATTGCCTCCCACCCTCCTTTACCTTGTTCTAATCTTCTAACCACCCCCTTCTCCTTGCCCTCTGAGAGAAACTCCCAAAAAAGCAGGGAGGCTCTCCCTCCCCGCATCTCAAGGTCTTAAGGACCTAGCCATCAGTGCATGCGTGCTGGGTTGATGTGGCCAGAAACGTGTATTCTATCACCATCTGTTAAAACCGGGTGGGGCAGTGACCCTTATCTCTGTGGCACACAATATCTGCTAATGGGCCATCACCTTTATCTTTTTCACAACCCACCCTCCCTCCAGGAAAATACCATCTGCTGATGTCCCATTAAGTCCCATTGTATGACTGATAAAATTCCATCATCTCATTGAGAGATGCTCCAGCCAGGGGCAGGAACCAAGCCTCTCCTACCTAGATAAAAACGGAACTGTTGGACAGCAAGATACTTCTTCTGTCCACTGGATTCCAGAGGAGAAGCCGGACTTTTCTACATCATCCCTGGACTTTTGAAGGAAGGCTGCACCCTTTCTACAGGAGCACTGCTTCAGCTCAATCACATCTGCCACTGCAGGGGGACTGTAGCCACCATTTTGATCGGACTGCTACCAACACCCTGACTGACGGGATGTCAGGTTGTATTCTGACTCTGTCAGGGTTGGGATTGTTTTTGTAATACTGTATTTCTATTTTAATCTTCCCAGTAAAGAACTGTTATTCCTAGTTACCATATCTTTGCCTGAAAGCCTCTTAATTTCAAATTTATAATAATGTGGAGGGAGAGGGTTTAGACTCTCCATTTCAAAAAGAAGCTTCTGCCTTCATTGGCAGATACTGTCCTTCTAACCAGGACAGCATGTTAATTGGAAAAAATTCCACAGGCAGAGAGGAAAGGAAAAACCAATGCCCAACAAAGGGGCAGCATGATGGAATTCTGCATAGGGCACCATGTTCTGGAAGCTTCTTCAATCAGCACTAATAGTATTTCTGAAGCAGGAAGACAGCTCCATCTTCTTGCTCTGCCATTTATTATTTCTTCTTGGCATATAGCTATAGAGTACCATGTATTTACTCAAGTGTGGTCTTACTGCATTTTTAATGTCTGATAACTGTAGATGGTGTTTGGGAGACTTGTTTAAGTTGTTCACTGTAGTTTCGGTCACTATTTCTCTTTGCTTGTCCTTTTTATTGGTTTATTTTTATTCCACATACCATAAAAAAGAAGGGAATCTCAGTTTTTGTTGTAGTATTTTGGGGGAAAGAATTTCAATTCCCATCTCTGAAAGCATTAATTCTAAAAAGTAGATAATTTATTAAATATATCCTGACATAAATTTATGGGAAAGACAGTAGCTTATAGTATCTGCTGTCAGGGAGATAAACTGGCAACCATCAGAATGCCAGTTTATATGCAAAAACAAAAAAAAAAGTGAGTTCATGCAGTAATTTATAAACCTAAAAAACATCATTATCCTTTTCTGATCCATAGCCTTCAGTTTTAGTTTTACAAATGGTACGAAAACTCTGGGGCCTAGTGACAGTAGTATGGAGTAGCAATCCAGTTATTTATTTGCCTTCAAACGGGTAAAAATGTTAATCTTGGAGAAAATAATCTGTTAATTCCAAGTGAACTGCTCAAAGTCTGTTTTCTGCACATGAAGCCCTACTGCAATATATTTGCCACTCATAACACTAATCTCCAGATTTTTGAATGAGGAAGGTAGCAGAACAATGAGTTTTCAGATAGGACTGTTGGAGAAGTGTGTCAGGTTATATCTTTGTGTCATTTGTAGACAATATATTGCTTTTTCTCTTCAGTCTATTTGAAAGGGTTTTACTTTCTTTGAGAAGTAATCTTTTTTGGCTAGAGAGACTTGGTTAGTGCCAGGTATCCCCATGAAATAACCAGTCACCAGTTTGTGCTGCTCTCACAAATTTTACTATAGGAATAGGTAAGGGAAAGTAGGCCTAAGATTTAAGATCTCCAACTTGCTTGTTTCAAGTCATTGCTCTTTCTTCTTTATGAGAAACTCTTAAGTTTTAGAAAGCTGTTAAGAAAGTGGTTGCCCATGTACAGATTTTGGGTAGTGGGATGGAAGGTAATACAAGAGGAACTTCATTTTTTAGCTTCATTAGAGGTTTGGGGGGGATGTCTTTTCTGGTTTTAATACCTTTATAAAATTCTGTTTTGAGTTGCCAGTCCATGTTGGCAGTAATCTGTGCTTTTCTGAAGCTTGCTAGAAATACGATTTGGAAAGTGCTCTTTCTTACTATTTCATAAATAGTATTAATTTACCTGAACACCCAATTTCTAACTCTTGTGACAGTCAGATGAATTAGGTATTTGAAATTTCATCTTGTTCTTATTGCTTGAGAGGCAAACAGCTACTGTTTCACATTCTAAGGGAATTTTTTTGTTAGCAGAATTGAAGGACAACAGATACATATCAAATTAGTTTAAGAAATAAATATTTTTACTCCTCTTCTGTGAGCCCAGGATCCTTATGCTCAGAGCTCAGTTTCAGCTTCTGGATCTGAAGTTTCTGTATTTGTCTTGGGGTGATTTTATCATGATACTTTATTCCCTGATCATCTGCTTTATGCCCAGAAATGTCTGCAGTGTCTTTAAGATGGTTCAGGGGGCGGGGCCAGAGCCTGGGTACACTGGGCGCGGGCTCTGTTCAATCTCTCTCTCTGCGAGTGTTCCAGAGGTTACATTCTTCTTTTTGTTGAATCGGGTTTTTTGCTAGCTAGAAGCAAGAAGATTTGTTTTTCCCTTCCCTTCCGCTAGCCTTGGAGGCTGTATCGGGAATCCTCTCAGCGACTTACTGGCTTTTTGTTCCCTTGAACTGTTTTGGGCTTGGCTTGTTTTTCTTTTCGGCCTGTCCGGTGAGCTCGGCCTGTCCGGGGAGCTGGCAGGACCACGCTGAACCAGAGACCTCAGAGGAGCTGAACCAACATGAGAAAGGACATTAAAATCCACCAACTTCGGCTGCTGCGAGGAGGAGACCCACGCCAGAAATTCAGCTTTCCTCTGCTCCTGGCTGCTATGTGATCTCCTCTTCCCCTCCCCAGAGACAAAAGTGACCAGCTTCCGTTTTGTTTTCCGGGCCACGCAATCAGCCTGTGTATTTTTTTTTTGCCCAGGCATTTTTCTGAGGTTTTTTGGTTGGTTGATTGTTTGGTTGGTTGGTTGGTTTGTGTTCTGCTTTTGGTGGATATCTGGATGTGTGGAGGGTAGGTTTCTGGGAATTGGTATCTAGCATTTATTCAGTCCTTTTCTATGCCTTACCGGCAGCCTTTGCTTGTTTGTTTTTGTTTCTTTGAAGTTGTTAATAAAGCGGGGGTTTTTGTTTGTTAGGTGGTTTTTTTTTTCACTTTCACCTGCTGGTATCAATTTCTCTCATTGGCAGAAGAAAAGAGAGTTATTAAAGGGCTTTTTTTCTCTAAAGGAAATGCTCATTCTAGAGCGTTTTCTTCTGAAATTTGTCTCCAAAGCTGGGACAGTATTGTTGACCCACACCTAGCCTCTGAATTAGATTCTTTCTGGGCAACTTTTGCTTTGCTTACCATCCCCCTTTACAGGAAGCTGAATGGTTGACCACTACTGAGGATTTACTATTGCTTCACTTAGTTCATAGGACAGCCAAAGTCATTTTGACTGATATTTGAAACCAAATTCAGTTTTGCTGAGACATCACTGTTGAATGGCACTTGCGTAATGACCTACAAATAAACAACCTAACCCTTTGAATCAGATGAGCTTCTAAACAAGTAACTGCATGTTAATTTTCTAAGTAGTAGTGATGCATTGTAATTAATATTATGAAGCCATATACATCTCACAGCATCAGTTACCTTCTTAAAACAGCAGATGCCTGATCTGTGGGTCTGTTTCTGTGTACAAGTTATTTTGCCAGTATTTTATTTTCACATGGCAGGTTAAATACGTGTTCACTGCTACATTTGTAGTTAGAAGTCCTTTTCTCAGAAG
>WBND01001037.1:141025-181245 GCA_013398595.1 Tychaedon coryphoeus | reverse complement strand
ATTGATGTTGAAGAGATAACTGCAAAGGTACAGCTGTGTTAGTGACCTGTATAGCATTATATTTGTAAATAGAGTATATGTAATCTTACTCTGTGTGATTTGAAAAAAAATTAGTGTTTGTTTTGCTCCTCCTTTACTCATGGATTGTAAAGTGCAAATATTAGCAGGATTTCCTGGCTTATTGTGCAATATTTGTTCTTTTCTTCTAGAAGAGAAGTCTATAGTATTCTTAAAGCTGAAGGCATTTTACTTCCTCGCTATGCAGTTCTTAACCGTGATCCAAACAATCCCCAAGGTAAAAAGAACAGAGAAAAAATATCAACTATTAGCATCTCTTTGTTTCCACTGGAGAACAGTATGAACATAATGGAAAGTTAGATTCCACTGCCTAGGCAGTTAATTTTGCAGTTTGATTTCTTTTGCAGCATTTGAAGTGTTGTGGATTGACCCCTACTGGCTGTGGGGGACAGTATGTTAATAAAGAAAAGAGGTTGAGGCTGGGTAAGCACTGTTCAGTATTACCAAAAATATGAAGACTTTCTTGTCACAAGTTCAAAACATAGCACCATACCAGCTGCTGTGAAGAAATTAACTCCATCTCAGCCAAAGATAGTACAAGTATGCAACTAAGAAGTATGATTCTGACACCATACATCTTACTGACATCATAGAATAACTAGAATATAAGGGCCTCCTTACTCAAACTGAGCTTCTAATATGTCACCAAAGACAGCAGCATCCAGGATATTCTACTAACCACAATTATTAGTAATTCTCCTTTGGAAAGTGATGTTGACAGAAACAAGTCAGTCAGGCTATTGAATATTTCCCTTTCTGAATATAAGCAGCCATATATTTGAAATCTGCTTTAGATATACCTGCAGATACTGTACTATGAATATAAATGGGAATTAATTTTTTGTGTACCTGCAAACAGACTGAAGTTTTTCTACTAAAATGAAGACTTTAAGGAACAGTAAGAGACTGCAATGACAGGTCAAGGGAATTTTGCATTAAAATGTCTGTGTGATCTAGGGGAAAAAAGACACATTTATGCTTCAGAAGTGAAATAAAAGCTGCTCCTTACACTTTACGAGTATTGAGTACCAGATTCCTGATTGCTGATACCGGGGACCCAGTCTTATATGCAGGGTGCATTTATCACATGGTGTGAGACTGTTCTAACCCTATGGAAGGTGCTGTGGCATCTGACACCACACTGTGTGTACTGTTCACTTGCCAGCTCCCTGCTATTTCAGAGAAAAGCACTGAAAAAAAAAGACAAATAGTGCTTCCCTCTCTTCAAAACGTTTCAAAAATACACCACCTTATGCAGCTTATACACCTGCAGGAGACAATTTCCTGTCTGTCACTGAGGGAATCAACAGAAATTCTGGAACATTGTATTTAAATAACATAATATAGACATGGTACGGGAAACAAATCTGCATGTGATCATCCGTCATTATGCAGTCAGTAACAAATCAGAGAAACACAGATGTAATAGAATATTATTATTTCAGCCTGCAAATTAATGCAGATCTCTTAATAATTGTATGCCATCAGTATACTGTTACAGCTCTGTTCTTTGCACTGTTATTCAGAATGCAACTTGATTGAAGGAGAAGATCATGTAGAAGTGAATGGAGAAATTTTCCAGAAGCCCTTTGTAGAAAAGCCAGTTAGTGCTGAGGACCACAATGTTTATATTTATTATCCAACGTCTGCTGGAGGTGGAAGCCAGAGGCTCTTTCGAAAGGTGAGATCATGGTACTAAAGCTATTGAAAAGCTTTAGATGTCTAACAGGATTGCAGAGTAATTCTGTCATGTCCTGCTTGCTTAGAAATAGTGGCAAATCAGAGAAATTTCAGGAGAACATTTAGATTGAATGAAGGCCTGTGTTTCTTGCAGTTGATGGTTAACTACTGCAAATTCTTAGCACACACCATGAATGTACTTCTAGAATCTTACAAAAATCTTTCAGCAATGATCAAAAGTTTGTTCATTTGCGAAGTGTTTTTGCAGTACAAGTGTGTTATTTTAGATAGTTTTAAAGTTTCTCAAGCAGTACCCTATGAGTTTTTTAATGGAAAAATCCATCTTTCAGATTGGCAGCAGAAGCAGTGTTTATTCTCCTGAAAGCAGTGTGAGGAAAACAGGCTCTTATATTTATGAGGAGTTCATGCCTACAGATGGAACTGATGTGAAGGTATGACAAGTGCACATTCTTATTTGTATTTAGAACAATGAAGTGCTCAAAGAGCTTGTCAATTTTAAAGGCAATAGTATATCTTGGTCAAGGATTAATTTTAATTGAGTTTTAATACAGTTCATGAGTAAAGAATGCAATTCTGATTCTAGCTAAACATAGTACTTGTAATGTAGAGCAGCTGTGCTTGTGTTGTTAGAATCAAGTGCTGGAGGCTTGCTACCCAACATATTGTCTTTCTTTTTTTGTGTTAGTGCCAGAACAGCATCTTCTTTCCCATGGTAACAGATGCTGCCTAGATATTTTATCTGAAGGTTAAAGATTACAAAGAATCTAACTGAAGTAGATCTTAGTATGCTAATTAATAAACAAAAGTTACTTTCTAAGATTTTACGGAGTCAAGGAAAATAACCTTTGTGGACCTTACCTGTAATAATTTTCCCTCTTTCATTCATTTAAGTTCTTAACAGAGGTAAAGATTAGGTAACATAGGAGAATGCTAAAACAGAGCGATAATTAAGTGTTAAACCAGCCATGCGTGAAGATTACTTCCTTTCCCTTTGTGTTCATTTTGGTTATTTTAAGCTCATATCAAAACATGTGAAACCAATATTTTACCAATATATGTAAGAGATAACCATATTAAGACAAAAAAGTGCAGGTGTAGAGAATATGATGTCTAATCCAAAAAGCCCTATTATTATTTGCAGTCAACTTCTTGGTATCACTCAGTGGTGCGTGAGGGCAATACTCTTTTCATGTTCTCAGAAAAATGCCCTGGCGTACTATTCTGAAGATTATTCTGTGCAACACTTTGCAGTAGGTTAATTTGTGTTTACAGATGTTTGTGTAAGAAGTTTATAAATTTCCTGCAAAGTTTCTTACAACAAGAAGAGATGCAAATGGCTTGAGGGGTAGGGACTAGTTGTAGTGACTAGTCATCAAGCAGCAGTGGGCTTTTAACATCTCAAATAAATAATGGATTTTTTTCAAGACTATTTATTTTAGGCTGTTCCACTAAACTTACCCTCTTGCCTGAATTCACTGAGTTGGCAGTATTGGCACTCCTCTGCTTTAGCTGACTACGTTTTTAATCAATGCTTAGAGTTTGTTTTTTAATTGAAGAAACTCTAGCTTATTTTTGAGAGCTGCTGACAAATCTCTCCTAGCATATGCCCCAAACCCTTCAGTGTGCATCAAAACTGCAGTAGAGATAGCTCAATTGTTCTCTCAAACTCCTGCCTTGTCATCTTAAAGCTGGGAAGATCCTTACTTTGTTTTGTCCTGTATAAAACATAAACATACTTTTTAAATTAAGACGATCACTTAGTCCTGCAGCCAGATTTCCATAAGTAAACTGAAATAAGTCTCAAATTAACTGGTTCTTCAGGTTCTGCAGGTGTTATGGAGAAGAAAACATTTACATCTCTATACCATCATAACTGAGAAATTATTTTTTATTAATTGAGTTTTTATAATGACTCTTTTTCTCTTTTTATCCTAGGCTATCAGTAAATGATGTGTGTTCTCTGAAGGCAGAGAATGCCACTGAGGAAGATACTTCAGTATGACCTTTTTAATGACGAAAGCAGCTAGTATCTTTCAATGTTGTTGTCACATTTGAGTTATAGGCATACATTTTGGAAATTTATGCAACATAATTTAAGTACACTGGATCAAGAGCTCCTGTTTTTTCAATACAGGTGTACACAGTAGGTCCAGACTATGCTCATGCTGAGGCCCGAAAGTCTCCAGCTCTAGATGGCAAAGTAGAAAGAGACAGCGAAGGAAAAGAAGTGAGATATCCAGTCATCCTGAATGCAAGAGAGAAGTTAATTGCTTGGAAAGTATGCCTTGCCTTTAAGGTAAGCTGATTGCTTTCCTATCTGATCAAACATTTAGTGTTAATTAATTGTTTGTTTCATGAAACTTCCGTAGAGTTTTAGTGTATGATCCAGCAGTGGTAATTGCTGCGGAACTCCTACTAAGGTGAAAAGTTGAATTTCCATTTCTACATCTTTTTTTAATTAAGAAGGACTCTTTCTTTAATGTATTGAAAAGCTCTGGATAAGTTACTTGTGTTGCATTAGTTCCCTGAATTTACATGTTGCTGTTGTGTTTTGCTAGCTCACAGTGCATGTATCTTTTTTGTGTATATTTTCACACATTTTGGTAATAGTTTCTCAGTTGGCCAAACACAGTTTCAGTGAAGTTTTTGTAACTTCTGTTACCAGGTACAGACAATTGTTAATTTGGTGTTGACATGTTTAAGTACTTATTTGAATAAATGGAGAGTAATTTGATAGTTTCCATTTTTGTATAATTTCAAGATTGCTATATAGTTATAAGGATTCTTTTATACAAAACTTCCTTCAGTCTCTTACCCTCCTTTCACCTGTTTTATAAAAAGGCTTTCAGTCTGTCTCTTTAACCTCTGTGTGGCTGTGATGGCATTCTGGAGCCTGTAGGGTGTGAGCTCTATCAGTAAAGTGGGTTTTGAGATCTTAAAAAGTAATCTGTTGAAATAGCTTCTAGTATCCTCTGCTAATAATGTCAATGTCAAAACTATCTTGTCAAATTTTGACAAAAATGGTTTTTAAAATTTTTTTTTTTAATTTCTTGCTTGCCATCCTTAAAAACTATATATAGTGAGTAACCACTGCGAAAGGGGGACTTGTAGGCCCATGGCTGCTGTAAGTCTTGAAGTTTATGCTCATGTGAACCTGACCTTCAATACTGCTAGGGATAGGCAGGAAGTATAAAATCAAGTTTGGGATAGAAAGTTAAAAACAGGAAGATGTTTGGGTGACGTGGGTTCCACGAGGGTGTCATGGAACTGACCTAAGATACTACTCGTAAAGTGTGTCATTTTTTTGTCATGTTTTCAGATTAATATCCTGTTAAAATATAAAGTTTGTTTAGAATATGCAATCCTAAGTCACTTGAAGGTTTATTCTTTAAAACAGCAAACAGTTTGTGGCTTCGATTTGCTACGTGCTAATGGACAGTCCTATGTTTGTGATGTGAATGGCTTCAGTTTTGTGAAAAACTCCATGAAATACTATGATGATTGTGCTAAGATACTGGGGTAAGAGTTTTCTGATTTATTTCAGATTTGCTTATTAACTGCCTTGCATATTACCGTAGTTTATGTACTGCCAAATTTCTTATTACTATTATTTACTTATTACTATTAATTATTTCTTTTTACTATTATTACTTCTTATTGCTATTAATTATTTATTAAAAATAAAATATAACATTAATAGTAAATAACATAAATAATGAAAAAGTATGATTAAAGAGAATCCTAAGTCAATAAATAAGTACTAACTAAATTCCTTATTCCTAAAATCATCCCAAACATCTGAGTGTTTAAAAGTGCTTTAAGCTAACTGCATAAGTATTTTGAAAGCAAGATAAAGTTCTTAAAAATGGCTGAGATCTTTTCAAGTAGTGGAGCACCGCTGGATGGCTGTGATTGCTACTGTTTAATGTGTCCAAATTGCTGTCCATTGTCCTTGATCTGAAACCGGTGTATACTTGCACATTTATGGATTTCACACACTTTTCACACTTCAAGTAGATCAAGGTGTCTTCTATCTTACCATCTTGTCTCTGCCACTGGAGGAAAAAAAGGTGTAATGTGGGATCATACAAAATTGGATATAGAACTCTATGCCAAGGAAATGTCCTTAAAGTAGGCTAAGTCCGTTGTGATTATCATTATGGTAAGATTTCACTAATGAGCTGCAGCATTACTTTTTGCGTTGTCTAATTGTCTGCAGTCTTATTTTTTGAAGAATTTTTCAAGTTTCTTCAAGATTTTTTGGAATTTCATTTTGGCTTGTTCTGCTTTAGGATAGACTTTTTCTTCCCTCTGTTGCTGCTTCTCATGTAGATATAAATCTGAGGTTCTGTGGATTTTGATGAAATATTTGTGAAAGAGAATGTTAGATGTGCCATGCTTCCTGAGGAGGAAACCGCATTGTCATTTTATAGTTAAGATGAGAGACTACTTATTTTTCTGGTTTTATCACCCAAACTTTTGAGAAACTGCTGGTAAAAGATAGCAGTTAATTCTTTGATAAGAATGGCTTGGTGATTATTAGGCACTTTAGTTAGGCAGTGAAGCCAATTGTCTGCATATACAAATGAACAAGACAAATTCCTATTCAAGAAACTCTATTAGGAACTGCATTTGAAAAGCTGAAGTTCACTATAAACACAGGGCCAGTAGTCTAATGTCACTGTACCTCTAAATTACAAAATGGTCTTTATTATGCAATTAAAAAAAAAACAAACACATGGATCTATACATTTGTGGCTGCTAGTACTCCAAAACTACATCAATAAAAATGTGTATATATAATCTGTTTGGTTTTGAGTTGGCATGTGTTGTAAAAGCTGTGCTTTAAACTTACTTGATTTGTATTTTTATTTTAAACTCCTATTTTAGAAATATGATAATGAGAGAACTTGCTCCCCAATTTCAAATACCATGGTCAATTCCTTTGGAAGCTGAAGACATTCCAATTGTGCCAACTACCTCTGGAACAATGTAAGGAAATAGTAGCTTCACCTGAATTGCGCAAACTCCCAATGTAACTTTTGTGTGAATCTTTTTTTCTCTTTACAAGGTGTGCCCACACTGGCCTATGAATGCTTGTTTTGTGTGCTGAAAACAAGGAAGGAATCACAATTGCTATACCAGCAGTCAGAGTTTCTCACCCTTAGTCAAGCTGAGTATAGAACAGCAGATTTTCTAGTGTAGCGTCTGTTGTGCATAGCTTCCACTGCTAATCGTTGTTCCAGCAGCAACTTAATATGCGCTTCTAATCAACATGCTCTCTCATTTAATGATCCTCAAAATTGTTGTTTTAAAAACTACTTAAAATAGATATTCTATAGATACCTAAGTGCTAAAATCAGTATTTATATTTTATACCTTGCATCATTTTCAGTTAACCTTTATATTCTTTCATATGCTTCCATCACTTCTGTAGCTGTGTCAGATGACTACAACTTTGTCAATTGTCTTGATTGTGGTTGGTGTAATATTAAAGACCCTTGTGAAATACAACTCTTGAAATTTCAGGATGGAGCTTAGATGTGTTATAGCTGTAATACGCCACGGGGATCGAACACCAAAGCAAAAAATGAAAATGGAAGTAAAACATCAGAGGTAAATAGAATCTTGGTAAAAATAATTTTCCACGTTTTAGAGTATAAGATTTTGGGGCTAAGCAAGCAGTGAATTAACCAGGAATTGCACAATTACAAGGTGTTTTGTGTTTTGTTTTCCTCTAAACCTAACAGTTATAGATAATGCAAATAATTACAAGCGTGCACCTCTCTTTCTAACAGGACAGTCAACTTGCTTGTGCAGATTTCCTTCAACACATGTTGTGCCTTGTGAACAATCCTGTTTGATTTTATGGAAAATGCATTTGTGTCTATAAATGTCTTTATTAAAAATAATGCAGGAAAGAATATTTCTAGGTCTTCATTAGGCCATGACTTCTGCCTTCTGCTTTTTATCGTAATTATTCTTGCATGCAATGTCGTATTTTGCTAGTTGTTTTTCTCAAAGTTTAATGACTGAATTTCTGGTAGATACCATCTTTATGTTGACATTCATAAGACGACTCATATAATTGACCTGGAACTAGGTGCAGTTTCAGTAAAAAGGAATTATTTATTTTGAGACTATATTCTTGCATTCAGAACATGCTGAAGAAGTGTAGCACTGCTCACTTGGTGTTTTTGATTCCTACTTCTGTTCAGGATCATTATGATGACATTTGAATAAAACTTGATTTGGCCTCTGTACTGCAGGTCTTAACCTGACTTTCAAATACTATAAATTTACTAATTTTAGATCACTTTAAGAGCCTTCTGTTCAAGTAGTAGTAATTAAATTTATTAATGAATTTTTAAAATTACTTTTCTTTATCTTAAAGATTTTTTGATCTCTTTGAAAAATGTGATGGATATAAATCTGGAAAACTGAAACTGAAAAAACCAAAACAGTTGCAGGCAAGTTTGTCTTTATTTTTTTGCTATAAGATTTTGTAAGTAGAAATCTGTTTATTTAGTTAAATCCTGTATTTCCTTCCTTTAGGAAGTGCTTGATATAGCCCGGCAGCTCCTTGTAGAACTTGGGCAAAACAATGATTCTGAGATTGAAGAAAGTAAAGCAAAACTTGAACAGCTAAAGACTGTGTTGGAAATGTAAGTGTCTAATTTTCAGGCTTCATAGCAATGAATGAATATTGGCTGTTCTGACTTGTTTCACCAGTTACTGTGTGGATTGCAATGCTATCAACTACATAATAATATAATAATTCAAGCACTAAGTTTTTGAAGAGAAGGGATGTCATGTTTGAAATAGGCCATCACTGTTTTCTTTCTTCTTTTTCATTTAACTTATTGCTGTTTCTAGTGTCTCAGTATACGTTCAGCAAGAGAAGGTTACTTTCATTGATGTCAAATATTGTCTTCTTGCATGTTTTTAAAATTAAAATACTAGTAAGCAGGGTCTGCTTCTTGCAGTGTGACATAATGACATCTGATAGAGCCAGTAAGAGCTTTCGTCATGCTTACTTGTCTACTTACAGCAAACTTTGAGAATTGAAGATAAATAAGTTGTTGTGTACTAAGCCTGAAATATATAGTAATTTAAAAAATAATTTGAAAGGCCAATCAAACAAAGAATACAACAGAAAAAATAAGGCTTCAAAGGTTGTTAAAGATCTGGGATCTTAGACTGTGAAATGGTAATAAGAGGTTTTAATTAAAAAAAAATCAGGGAATAGGCAATTATTATTAACATTTATAATAATTGTTTTATATACTGAGTTTTGCTTGAGAACTTAAAGGGCTATAAAACTAGTGGCCATCTGCACTGTGATACCCATTTCTGGATACTGATAGCCACTGTAATTTTGGATCTGAATAGATAAATTACTTGTGCCACGTCCAATACTGCGTGCTGGGTGGGGGAGGGTTCCAGTTTTATGTTCAGTGTTGTAAAAAACAGAAATAGTGAGTATTTTAAGATGCTTCATTTTAGCATAGTTGTTATTTCTGCTAATTCTGTACTTGTTGAGTTAATGTTTATTCTAAGGAGTGCTGCCATAAATGTTGGTAAAATGCACAAATCATTGACTAACAGAGATTTATTATATCCTATTACAGGATTTTAGCAGTTTTGGAGGAAAATATTTAAAATATTTCTCTCCTTTTTCCCCCCTAATTTTTCCCTGTTTCCACTTAAGGTATGGGCATTTTTCAGGCATAAATCGCAAAGTTCAGTTAACGTATCTTCCTCATGGCTGCCCTAAGACTTCAAGTGAAGAGGAAGGTATTGTATTACTTTAATACCTAATCCCTTAATATTATGTGTATATAGTAGTCATGGACTACTGGTATAACATGTCTTGATGTCAAAAAGAGGGAATATTTTGTATTGAAATAATGTTTGTAATTAGCAGATATCAACAATATTTTAATCTGCTGGATTGTACGCCTAAAACTCTGTAGTAAATTTGTCTTCTAACAGAAGACAAACTGTCTGCTTTGCAACAGAAGAGTAACATGAAAAGAAACTTCAGTGATTCATCAAAGCAGTGTTTTGAGCTAGTATACGAAAATCTCACTCAACAATTATTATCTTTAAAACATTTACAAACTGTAGGGTGTTTAGCATCCAATTTGTTTTAATTTTTCTGTCTGGGTTTACTTTTTGCTTCAGATTTATACTAAATATTTTTCACGTATATTCTCTTCATAGTTTTATTATTTCAATTTTTCTCTGTTTAAAGTGCCCATTTAGTTCACCAGGTCAATATTTCCTTAATGTTAGAATGCTAATAAAGAGTCATAATGTTGAAGAGATCCTTTGATGAAGCTTTTCATACACCATATATTTTTTTGTTCATTTAGAAAAAAGAAATTAACATTGTAATTCACTATTAAGCTCCTCTCCCTGTGTACAATTAGATAATAGAAGAAATGAGCCATCCCTGCTTCTGGTTCTAAAATGGGGAGGAGAGTTGACCCCTGCAGGCAGGGTTCAAGCAGAGGAGCTTGGAAGAGCTTTCAGGTGTATGTATCCAGGCGGACAAGGTAAAAAGAAAATTATAATAATAATTTTCAAAAAAATCAACTGAGTCACTTTTGAAGATAATCAGGTACAAGATGAGAGTTTGAGCAAAATGTTTCTTTGGTAGGAGATTATGCTGGATTTCCTGGATGTGGTTTACTTAGATTACATAGCACTTACCGACATGATCTCAAAATCTATGCTTCTGATGAGGGACGAGTTCAGATGACGGCAGCAGCTTTTGCAAAGGTACATTGTGAAATGGTATTTTCAGTTCTAAAATTGTGATATTCTCAGGTTTATTTTTTCTTTTGGAGTCTGGGAGGGATTTACAGTGTATTAGAAAAAGCTATTTTCAAAGAGTAGTTCAATGTGAAAAAGTATCCAGATAATGTGCCAAACATTTGAAAATCTTTGAGCAGATGAAGACAGTTTTTAATTAAACAGCCCTGTCTGAGGCATTTTTGTCCTGCAAGGCTCTTCTCCATAAGATTATGTGAACAAGCTAAAGTCTGCTCACTTGAAGTCCTAGGCTCTAATGCAAGTATTTGTCTTACTCACTTCTCCATGGATCTGTTATAATGTCGGATTTCAATTACCAAGACTGCTATCTATCTGTACTTTCCTGACACTTGTAAGAGATCCAGGGCAATGCCTATGCTCAATAGTTCCATCAGTAGCCTCTGTCAAAGAATTGTCCTGGGTGTTTTCCAGAAATGTTGGTTCCTTGTCCCCTGCAATATTGCCATGGAGGTATCCAGGCCAAGAGTACCCATGGAAACAAGACCTGCAGTTAGGTGGCTTTCTCCACTTGTGTTAAGAAAGTTTTATCTGTTTCCTCTTTTAATTTGGGTGGTCTGTAGCAGAGGCCTACCATGATACTGTGCTGTCTACCTGGCTTCCAAAAGGTCCTATATCTAGTTACAGCAAAAGTCCATTTGTGTGAACTATCCTACCATATCTCTGTAATTTGAATTAACTTAAAGCTCTACAAGTCTTCAGACTTCCTGTTTCTCTTATTTGTTTCTATGCTGCATGTGTTTGTACAGAAATATTTCAGTCATCTGACCTGCTTTACCTTGGCCAGCAGGCTTGAAGAGACACCACACTATTTCCTGCTTTATTCCAGAGCTCTTCCATTGCCAGAAAAGTCACAAAAGTTTCCAGCCTTCTTCCTTTTGGAATTCTCCATTCACCTCTTGTTCAAAGCCTTTGATTGTCCTATGACTCACATGGCTTGGGCTTTTGCCTCTGTAGAGTCCCTGCCTATCTGCTGTTTATCCTTACAGATGCTATTTGATTTGCAAATTCTTCACATAGCTCCTCTCTGGTAACACAAGTCCTTGTGCAAAGCATGTCACCGTAAGTCAGGCGGCTGTTGCTTCCAGCCTCAGGGAAAAGGCACCTATACTCCCCACAATCCAAGAACTGAACAGCTGGTGTTGGGGAACGTTCTCTGTGGCATGTCACCATTGCTGTTTTGCACCATCTGTATCAATCCTGCACACTAGCAGTGTTTAGGGAGCCATTTCTCTGTAAGTACGTGCATTGTGCCCGTATATCTAACACACAGCTAAGTAATACCATCTTGAGTTTAAACTAATGTTTTGGGCATTTTTTTAAAGATACTAATTTTGTCATCTATTTGCCTGAATAATGCTATTGTTTGCTTCAGGGACTACTGGCCTTAGAGGGAGAGCTGACTCCTATTCTTGTCCAGATGGTAAAAAGTGCTAATATGAATGGTCTGTTGGACAGTGACAGTGATTCCTTAAGCAGCTGTCAACATCGTGTTAAAGCAAGGCTCCATGAAATTCTCCAGAGAGACAGAGAATTTACTGCTGATGACTATGATAAGGTTAGCATATGATTAGTTTCCCATGAAATAAAATAAATAATTATGAAATTTCCTCTGCAAAAGTACTAGTAATTTTATGTATTTGTGTTGCAAAAAATTGGTTGGGGGCTTGCAAATAGTTTGAACTGTAAAGGTGGCTGTACCAGCTGTGGCTGTAGATATTTTATGCTGTGATTTGGATAATCAGAATAGCTACAAATTTTGAAGTAGGAGTAAACAGAAATCTCGTTTGTAAACCTTTTTCCCTGTTCCATTAAAATATTTTAATTCTTCAAGAAATGACATTATAATGTTTGCATTTTTTGTAATATTTATTTTGACAGTGTGTGGTGTAACAAAATGTTTTCCTGCCTACTGCAGTTGTTTCATTAATCTGCTGCAAGGTCTTTTTTTGACTTAGAATACTAAGATACTGAAAAGCAGTAGGATACTTCCAGTGAAATGAAATATCTCATTAACATGCAAAATTAGTACATAGGAATATAGTTTATGTTGACTTAGTACAGAACATGTCATTGTTCCTGGTTTTAAGTGTGTTGTTTGTTACAGTTAAGAAACTCCTTTCTCTTTCAGTTGCTTTTATTCTGTCTCATATAACAACGAAATAGAAGTCCTCAAATAAGGTTTAAGGTTAAATTGCTATTTTTGAAAAAGTACTGAGAGGAAATTAATTAAGAATAAAATACCCTGCATCTATATACTCTGTGTGGATTCGTTTAAATATATGAAGTGTTATGCACTCCTAGCAGTGGATTCAACAGTAATTGGAAAATGAAAGGATTTATTGATGTTTGTTATATAGATATAATCAGGTTTGAAATGTGGCTTGAACTAATAGAGTACTCTTCGGTCACTGAAAGTTACTAACTTTTGGGATTATAAAGCAATAAAAACTTTTGGGGAGTTCATTTATTAGTGGAGATTTTGAAATTTACTTGTGACTTGGGAAAAGTGTATGGGGTTTATTATTCCTGTGCCTTCCTCCCTATTATGTGTAAATAATCAATTTCTTGATTTACATCTTAATAGGGAGGTAGGAACTGCTTACTGTTAGGTAGAGAGCAGATGTTTTCCACATCCAAATTACTCTATCCGTTTCAGGAAACTGAGGAAAGTGCAAATAAGTGTGTGTTTTGTGTATAAATCACTGTTTCATATCATTGGTCACTTTGGATTCTGCAGACTTTCCTGAAAAAAATGAGGCTAAGCCTCACACATACATTGACTCTGTTGTTTGAGTGACACTCATCTTGATGGTAATAGGTTGCAGCTTTTACCATTTCTAAAATTAATTCAGTTCTGAAGAACATCTCATTTGTTGTTTCTATATGTGCATTTAAAGGCTTTCTTTTTGTGTTTGTGTCCTGCAGTCCTGTAGAAACAAAAACCTAGGACAGGAACAGGCAAACTTTTTTTAAGGTATCAGTTACTATTGCAAATTTGGTTCCTATAGAAAAAAAATATTTTGTGAGGTGTGTAGCGTAATGACAATATTTCTAACAGAATTTACTTTTGTAAGCTTTTGAATACAGAAGCTACTTGGAAGGAAGATATGGAGGCTTGCTAACTATATGCAAAGTTTTAAATATTTTCACAAGTTGTCTTGGAATAAAAGAAATGGTTTTATGAATTCTTGTAGTTAGTCACATTTACTGTATAGAATTAGTTGCTCTATGAATTTCTTATTACCTTTGAATCTCTAGTAAATGGTACTGCCTTTAGATATATTTTCTTAATGCCTCAATGGTAATAGATAATTGATAAATTATTAAAAATATTCATACCAATCTGCTTGAGTGCTGTTTCTCCAATACTTGGTATCTTTGACATGTTCCATCTTATCTCACCAGGTCTTTCAAATCTGTTCAGTTAATTTTGTGTTTATCTCAAATTGCAGCTCACTCCATCTGGAAGCATCTCACTGATAAAATCAATGCAGGTTATTAAAAATCCTGTAAAGACATGTGACAAGGTCTATTACTTGATCCAGAGTTTAACTTCTCAGATCAGGCAGAGAATGGAAGACCCAAAGTCTGCAGGTACTGAAACGTTTTTGTACTTGTATTTAGTTTCTATAGTTGACTTATATGAAGGAGAATTGTAACATAACTTCTCTTCACTAAAGTCACTATTAGCAGAACATTAGTCACCCAATAATGGATAAAGTATTTTCACAGTCTGATTTCATATGCCCAGTTTTGAAGTAAAACAGCATGAGGAACGTGTGGTTGTATTGCAGAAATTCTTGTCTTAGTTATTTGAAACTCAGCATTCCACAAATGTAATAGAAAAAGTTGATGGTACTAAGGCTAAATTACATAGGTGCATCTTATATTTAAGGGCCAATGGTACATTTCTTCAGCAATGTGTTTTACTATCATAGTGGAACTATGTAATTGTGGTGCTATCAGCGCTAAAATTAATGTTATGTCCAGCTGTGCCACCTTCTTAATAGCAATGGAGTTAACTTATTTTGATCCCTCTGTAATTAATTTGCCACTACTATGTAATTAAAATGTCCTTTGGTTACTTGCATGGCCTTAATTACTTATAAGAAATACGTGTCTATCCAGATATTCAGCTGTACCACAGTGAAACTCTAGAACTGATGTTGCGCAGGTGGGCCAAGTTGGAAAAAGACTTCAAAACAAAAAATGGAAGATATGATATTAGCAAAATTCCTGATATTTATGACTGTATAAAATATGATGTACAACACAATGGATCCTTAAAATTAGAAAACACGATGGAATTATATAGGCTTTCAAAGGCTTTAGCTGACATTGTAATTCCTCAGGTAAGCATTTTCAGTTACTAAATAGGAGAAAGTGTAGAGTAAATGCTTTTTAAAAATTTTTGTGAAAGTATCTACTTTGTAGTTTCTTTCAAAGCTCCCACATTTTGCAATAATCGAAGCCTTTAACATTATCTGTTATTTTTCAGTAGCAAGCTGACTGGTATTTTTTTAAGAAAAATTTGATTAATAATTAATTAAGCTGTATTCTGGGTGAAGTTTTCTAGAAATTTAGGGTGTGAACATGCCTCCTTCCTTTACAACAGTGTATTAAAGTAAAATGGTTCATATGCACCATTCATCATAAATTTAACTGTGAATAACTGTTTTCTGAAATTGCTTTTAATTTCATTTTTCCTGCTTATTGAAATTTCATTTTTGGGCTCTTCGCAAATGACACTGTTAATCTTAATCTATGTAATTTAACTCATTTTAGACAATTTTAATTTAAAAAAACCTTTCTGCTTTTTCAAAATGCTAACACTCCGTGATGTGAATGTAGGCATTAAATTTCATAGCATTTCAGGCCAGAAGTGGGCAAGTTAAACTTACATGCTCTGCAGGCTCTAAAATCTTGTGGGTGGCAGGACATGAAATTGATTTGTGATAACAGGACAGAACTGACTAAAGCTTTCCCCAAGTGTACCTGCAGTTACAAAGCAGTGTTTTGTAACAGAGATGTTTACTCATACGTTGTGTACAGCATGTGAAAGAAGTTCTTCCTCTCCCCATCTTTCAAACTCCATGACATGCAGGACAAAAATAGTAGTGATGCTTAGAACGCATTGTATTTCGTGGGTTGTTAAGCTGAAATTTTGAACAGAAAATTAGAGAAGAGTGAGTAAAAATGAAGGAAGAAAAACAAAACTTGATAACCTACATAATGCAAAGGAAGAGTGCTCATGTTGCTCTCTAGGGTAACAAGAAGATTCATTCTAATGTGAGAGCACTTAAATACCCTGTGCAGCACAGAGTATGAAGCTCCTGGAAAAACATACTTTTAAGTATTGATGATATTACAACATTTAGTATCACCAGTAATTTTCCAGTTGTACATAAATACCACTTGTTATTATTTGACATAAATAGAAGATCTTCTCTGGGTGGGTTTATCCCAAACTAAGGCAGACATACCAAATATGTATCTTTAATGACTGTTAAAAGAAAGGTTAGAAAAAAAACTAAAGAACATTGTGGGGATAGGAGATGGAGATGGTGACAAGAAGGAGGGATGACTTTGTAGATGTTTTGGTTAAGAAAAAGAGTTTTATAATTCCAGAAGATAAATCCACTCCTTTAGTTGGTGAAGGTAAAACCTTTTCTCTGTATCAAATCAAACAGCAGAAATGCAAACGGCTTATTAGTTGAAGCTACATCAGAAATTGTACACAGTAAAAATGTTAAATTAAAAAAAAAGATTTGTAGCCAGAGCAAACTAATAGATGACTAATTTGCTTTAATGTAGAAGCTTTGAATTAGAAGGCATTTTAATCTTTAACTGAATTTTAAAAGTCAGTTTGTTTTTACGCAGGAATATGGTATTTCTAAAGCGGAGAAATTGGAGATTGCCAAAGGTTACTGCACTCCTCTAGTCAGAAAAATTCGTTCTGACCTTCAGAGAACTCAAGATGATGACACTGTTAATAAGCTTCACCCTCTGTAAGCCAGTTACTTTTTTACATGGTTACATTAATTCCCATTAAAAAATAGAGATATTCTGTAGCTTTCATATTTGAAGTATCTTTTTTGCACATACAAATTAAAAAGTATACTTTATATTTTTATTAACAGCTATTTTAAAAATAAGGATGCATCTTATCTTGGTCTAATAACAATTTATTTTTTTTTTAAGCTACTCCAGGGGTGTTATGTCTCCAGAGCGCCATGTTCGTACTCGGCTGTATTTCACCAGTGAGAGTCACGTCCACTCCCTGTTATCTACCCTTCGTTATGGTGCCTTATGTGATGTAAGTTTCTCTGTTGAAGCCCTGATATTTTGGGAAGAACCTGAATCTTTCTTTGACTGTATCAATTGAAACCTTAACTGTGTTTGAAATTTATCACTTTTTTTTCAAACATTTGATTTTCTGTCACTTGTGGAGAAACACATTGCAAGTTGCACATTAATTGGCATGCTGATTTCCATCAAAGTAATGCTGTGTTCCATTGGCTGTATGTGTTAGAATCTCAAATAGATGTGGAAATGCCAGATACTTTTTTATTGGTTTTTTGTTGTCACCAATAATTCCTCCAACTTCTGTTCTCAAGTTATGATTCAGGGTTTTCTTGAATTTACTTTTGCACTGGCTTGCTATTTTTGACCATTGACATATTGTCAAGACAATGCTCTTAGAGTAATTTCAATGCTCATAGAGTACAAAGTTCCTCCTGAGCAGTGAATTTTCTTATTTTCCTGTACTGTTATAGAACACTACAAAGGTGGTGCATTATTGTCCATCTGATAGTCTTTGACACTGAAAAAGACATGGTCTCCAAATTCAGAAATTACTTAAACTGAGCTGTTGGAGAAGATACATGCAGCACCACAAACCTACCTGCTTGTAAGATACAGCTTGACTTACACACCACTTTTTGAATTGTTGTATTGACGTACTTCAAGTAATGGATGACTAAACTCAGAGGTGGCAAAAGCATTTATAAACCTCTGTGATGTGCTACAACAAGTACTCCAGGTTTAAGTTTGATAAACTTTTAATTTTTCTTGAAGGTGGATTACTAAATGGTTTCTTTCCTACAGCATGAAAATGGTGACTATTAATTTAAGTAGTTTGGAATGTCATGGTTGTACCTCTTCTACATACTAGGAAGCTTCGTTTACTCTGTTTGACTGATATCTCAGTTAGTTTGATATCTGAAAACTTTTTTCATAATACACTAGCTGAAATGAATTAAGTGTGTAATTAGTAGGTCTCATCAGGGGAATTGAAAACAGTGCCTCTGTCTACGTGTCATCATTGGTGAAAAAGCATGAAAGACACACTGAAATAACATAGGAAAAGTTCTGCTGTTCACTTTTCAGTCATTTGATGAGCAATTTTAAGTCGCTCATGGAGGTTATAATTGCTTTTTTCGTTGTACCTCTGCATTTTTCTTAGCTTGGATGAGCTTTGCATTTCTGCTATGAAAATATGTGTAAATCATCAGTGTTTTTAAGAACATAGCTGAGTTTTACTTGTTGATACTTTGTTGTTCTCCATAAGGAATCAAAAGATGAACAATGGAAACGAGCTATGGATTACTTAAATGTGGTCAATGAACTCAATTACATGACACAGATTGTCATCATGCTTTATGAGGATCCAAACAAGGTATTTAAAAGGGATAAATGTCTTCAGAAATGAGTAGTGCTGAGCTATGTATTAAGTATAAACTTAATGAATTATTTTACTTCAGGAACTTTCTTCGGAAGAACGTTTTCATGTAGAGCTGCATTTCAGTCCAGGAGCTAAAGGCTGTGAAGAAGATAAAAATTTACCATCTGGATATGGATACAGACCTGCCTCCAGAGAGGTAATAATTATGCCTTTCTATAAAGGAAAACTTTGGTTTTTTGGATATGGACATACCTAAAATAAACACAGTAAAATTCTTACGTAAAAAATACAAGTGTGATTTTTTTTTTTGTTAGAAAAACATGCAGTAAAAGATAAGTAGTCTCAGTGTTTTCCATTTTGAATGGGCACTGAGGTAAAGGACATAGATAATTTGGATGTTTTAAGGCTTTGCCAGAATTTTTACTAGAAATACAAAATACTCTAAGAAAAGTCATACCAGCATCAGAGTGTCACATGAATAATATTCTGGAAATTGGAAGACATATTTAAGAAAGTAGTGTGTTTATGAATACAGATTGTTGAGGAAGGATTGATATTTTCCAAGATACATGGTCAGGTAAGTGGAGTTATGGCGGCTTTTTGAGAAAGGAATGAGAGCAAAGCTTGTCTGGAATTCTTCTAAATAGAAGAAGAAAGAAGAAACAGATTATCATGTAGATTATTGAAGTCTAGAGCATTTTTTTCTGTAATATATGATTTACATCTTGTGTTTTTAAAATACAATCTTGTTTTATCCTTATGTAGAATATTTATTTAAGAGCCAATCTATCTACATGTTTGAAGGTGTGCAGACAAATTGAAAATTAATTATGTATTTTCTGTAGAATGAAGGCTCGAAGAAAACCTCTCATAGAAATGATAGTGATGAGGAGGTACACACTCATAAGAGAGATGAAACGGATCGATCAGTAGTGATGTTCAAGCCGATGGTATCAGACCCAATCCACATACACAGAAAGTCACCGCTTCCGAGATCCAGGAAGATTGGTTCTGTTGAAGTAAGTGTTTGTGTTCCAGATAATTTCTGTCAAAGACATTAACTTTTGTTTACTTTTAAGAGAACAAAACCAAATGTAATTCTGCTTTGAATTATACAGAAGCAGCATGATACAGAAAGCTTGCCCTTACTCAATGGGAAATCCTCCATGGCAATAATTTCTCTAAAGGGATATTTCTATTTTAAGTCCTTTTTATAGGACTTAGTTCCTTTTTTTAAAGCCATTTTAGAAAAGCTGATATTTGAAAATGAAGACTTTCAGTCTAAACCTACCTCTACAAATTAACATATATTGCTTTTCATCCTTACGAGACAGCTACTATTGAGAATTGAGCAAACTTGCAGGGTGATTGTGCTGAAAGGGAGCAGAGGGATTAGGGTGGTAGGGGAGCTGCAGGAGGTGAGACATCTTCTGCTGTATTTGTTTTCACATGAAGTGAAACTGACTCCACTTGCCAAGCTTTTGAAGGTAAGAAAAATAAAGTGGAAACTTTTTTTTTACGTGGCTGGGGTTTGTGTTTCATGAGTTCTGTAGGTAACATCTTGAACAATCTAGTTTGCTGTCTTGAAAGCCATGACATCTAGCTGTGCTTCACAGATATGGCTTAATGTCACAGAGGTGGGGGGATGCACAGCTGTATCACTGATACCATTGGGATGGTTAAGTGGAAATTCAGATGGTGCAGAGTGGCACTTCTGTGATATTAATGCTAGAAGCAGACTAACAGCTTCTTATTGCCTCATTTTCACTTGCTTAAAACCATTAGAAATGAAGATTCATGCCAAAAGCTTTTTCTTTCATGTTTGTGTTGGGAATGAGTTGTCTGTATGCAGTAAAAGTATTAGAGATTTGGAAACCACTTGGTTATTGGCAGTATGGAGATAAAAAGATGCATGATTCCCTTCTGTAAGGATATCTATATAACTTCACATGACTTCCATAAATTAACAGACACAATAAATGTTAATGTCTTACGTTTTCTATTTCCACATTTTTTCATAAACAAATGCTTACAACATCAAGATTTTTGATTTTAAAAGCTGGTTTTGTGATGATCATGCAAACTCCCCTCCTAGCTAAGAGTTCACTTATGCACAGCTTAATAGTCTACTACTTCAGACTTCCAACCATTTTCATAAATTATATGGAAGTTAACCTTCACAAGATATCAGAAGTACAAATTGCCAAATTTTGACTGTGCAGATAATATGTGTTAAAATTGCATGTGTTTCAGCATTCAGAGCTTGCTTATTTGCTGGAAGGAAATAGCCAATTTAAAGAAAATATACACTTTAAAATGTAAAAACATTTTTTTATAAGTAAAATACGGAGTTTCATGTGGCCTTCTGAAATCTGCAAAACTAGTATTTGGAATATTTAAACTAAACAGTATTTTGGAGCAATTTAAAGAAGTCACTGCAACTTAAACTGCAACTGCCTTGAACTTTTTTTTTCCCCTCCCTTTTTGTTTCCTCCCTCCTCTTTTTTTTTTTTTTGCCCTTCTGTAAGGCAATTCTGTTTTCACCTACGTCCATTAATTTGAAAGGACACCGTCAGGTGTGAGATTGTATGGACGTTTTTGTCTGGGTTATAGTCTGCAATATTTACAAAAGGAATGCAACTGTGACTGAGTCATGGAAAGAAAAAAAGACCTGAGTTATAGTGGTAAAACAAGAATGTTGGGAAGCAAACTCTGTATTACAAAGAATGTTAATTGCTAATGACACATATTGATGTAGACATGGAGGAATGCTTAGCCTGACATCATCCTCCCTTGAAGTCCTGATAAAGTGTCCAGTATCAGATAATTGTTAGGACATTTTTAAGTTTGTAAAACTACTACCAGTCAATTTGGTGCTCCTACCAGTGATTCAGCTGTAAAGTCTCAAAGGCAGTTTTAAAATTTAGAAAGAAGCTTTCAGATAGGCTTATAGACTAGAAATGGAAACTATTAAGTAATAAATAGGAAAGTTTAATGTACTTAGGAGGGGAAAAAACTATGAAACAGTATGTCGAGGGTAACAGAAGTTCTGTTTACAACATATGAAAAATTCTTAGAATTACGAATCAACTATTGATAACAGGTATTTTCTTTCATATCTAATATTAGTCTACTAGAAATTTGAGGTGTAATAGAAGATAGTTGGATGAAGAGATAAAAGTGAAACTGATAACTTTCTAATATTATTACTCTTCTCTCTTCGCTGTTTAATAGCTTTAAAGGTAGTATGTAAAAGGGTGCAAGCAGATTGGGTTTTTTTCTTTTCTGTTCATTTGGCTCTGTTGAATCTAACTTTGCATGCTTTGCTGTTTTTTGCCCCCTTTCTCACTTCCAGGAAGAGAGCCCCCTGAGTGTGTCTAGCCCAGAGTGTATTGGTACCTGGCTGCATTACACCAGTGGTGTGGGTACTGGGCGTCGAAGACGCAGATCAGGGGAACAAATCACTTCTTCCCCTGTCTCCCCTAAATCACTGGCTTTCACATCCAGTATTTTTGGCTCATGGCAACAGGTTTTTAAACTTTACTTCATTAAACATTTTATGCATTCCAAGCAACAACTGTCTTTAAGGACATCTAATCCCTTATTATGGATTATGTTTCAAGCAATACCTTCCACTTCTTAAAATTACTTGCCAAGAATGTTTGGGGGGAAAAAGAGCAAGTGCATGTTTTTCCACTGAATGTGTTACACGCTTTCTTAAACATTTGGTTTCTTTATAGGAATTGCCAATGTTACCACAGTAAAAAAGCCTTAGTGTACTGCCTAATGAAAGAGAATTATGCTTTGGTTTAGTTGTCCTTCAAGACTTTAAAACCAGCATTGCTTAATTTGGTGGTAGGTAAATTAAAAAAAAATAATCGCAACCAATACCATTTAAAATAATTTATTTGGTACTTCATGTGGCTATTCAAAACTTGTTTTGCATATATCATATTTTCAGTGGCCTGGTATTAACTATTGCAAGGAAGAAACTCTAGCACTAATAATTCTTGCCATCTAAATCTGGAGGTGTCTGAAACTCCCAACACAGTACATCATCCATTGGCTTGTACAATATTTTGAAGATTGTTCTGTGTAATGGGGGGTGAGGGGAAAGCAGGGGAAAAAAAGAAACAGTAAATGTTTTGGAAACAACAGTGAAGATCTAAAGCTATTCAGAATGTCAAAATATTGTTTACATGTCGGACAATGGATGGTGTTCTGTAACCATATCCTTTTTCTTTGAAAATTTTCATAATTTATTGTAGAAAATTCTAAAATTATTTACATTGGAAAAGTTTATATCAGCAAAGGCTGTGAGCATCTGAAGATTATACCGATTGAGCCTGTGCATGGTCAGTGATCGTATGGTGTCCTCAATAGTTTGTCTGTCTTTCCTTCCCTCCCCTCCTTTTTTCAATACAGGCGCAGTTTAGGAAAGTGCATTTGGTAAAATGAAATAAAATGTCTCAAATGTTTGTTCTCATATCAGTCTTGGTCTGTGTCCTTTCTCATTCTGAATGCTTGCTTTGCATCATCTCATTGCAAGGAACTCACATGTGAAATGGACTCCCTTCAAAAGGGGATATTGCATGATCTCTCATGTTTCCTTTACATATTTTTACTAACATTTATCATACAGCTTATTAACACCTGTCTGTCTGAAACAGGCTGCTGTATCAAGTTAAATGGATGTTTCATGCTGCTGTTCTATTTTCCCTTATTTTTCTGTTTCTTACATCCAGGTCTTATCAGAAAGCAATAGTAACTTACGAACACCAAGAACTATTCTGGAACAAAAGCAGAGTGGTCTAGGTATGTGCCTACAGTTGAAATTTTGTTTGATGTTACCAGCTTTTCATCTGCCTGCTGTTCTCTCTAGTTGTATATTCTTTGAATAGCTTTCTTGTTAACAGGACCCAAGAGTACTTGTTATCAACAACATATGCTGAGTATCTGCCTATGCACTGGACAATTTTTTGCAGCAAAATTTTAAAATAAGTTATAACTCAAAAGAGCAAATTGTTTGAGACCCTCTGTACTACTGATTTTGTGCTACTCACAACAGGTACTGAGGATTGTTTTTAACATAAAGCAGGTTTTTAAGATAAGGTCATTTCTGATTGAGCTTTTGGATTTTGCAAGAATATTTTGGATTAAAATGGCCTACTCTGGAAACACTTTTCTTGAAAATTTCTGTTTCCTACTGTGGGTAATTGATGAAAGGGAAGATATTTTTCTTAGGGGAGGGGGATGGGGAAGAGGAACATAAACATAAAGTTTCTTGATAGTATCAGGGGTTTTGCACATATTCCTTTCTGAAAATTAATTTCTTCTTTTCAGCATTAGAATTAATCATGCTATAATTAAAAGGCCTCTTTCAAATTCTCTTAATTCAAGTGGTGCTTTTCTATTGCTTTATTAAAACAGACGTACATATGACTCACATGCAAAATGAAATCATGCACTACTGTAAATCAATATTGATTTTTTCATCTGTGTGTCTTTTCGTGGGAAACATTGTGTATTAAAAAATGCATCACCTATATGCATAAACTTAGAAGTAGCTTTTCCTTTATTTGCACAGATACATGTTTTTTGTATGTGTAATCTTTCTGTGATACTTTTCTTCCCATTGTATTTATCCCATAGTAAAATGCATACATCAGGCACTCTTGTTTACTTAAGTCCTGGTTTTTATCATGTGCTTGCTAAAGTTAATTGAATGTTCTTTTGTGTGACACAATATGGCTTGTGGAAGTTGATGTATTTTTATCTAGATTAAGGTATTATGTTTGGTGTGAAAGGCTTTTGTCACAAACCAGGCACAAATTTATTTTGGCTATGATTGGTCACATGTGCTAGTAATGTTTCCCCTCACTGGACTGTTACAAGTAATGAAAGGAAGTATCGCTAGTTATCAAAAAAAAAATCTGCTGCTGCTCATCTAAAATGTAAAAGTTACATTCTGAGTGAAAAATTGCTTCTCCTTTCAACTAGTAGTAAAATGTAAAGGAAAAAAATTGCAGCTTTTTTCCCATTTTATTCATTGTTGTATGTAAGTTTCATTAATGGTTGACAATTACAAACAAGTGTTGTTTTTATATTTTTGTCTGTGGCTTTCAGTGGTATGTTTAAACTCCCATTCTAGTGTACGAATGCATGAGTTGTAACAAAAGTACTGTCTATTGCATGGTGATATGCAAAAGCCTTCTCAAGAAAGGAAGTCAAGTTAAACTTGATGAAACTTTCAGGTATTTTAGTTTGTAACATTGTCAGTAATGGTAGCTGAAGTCTGAATAAAGTATTTCTGCTTTGGTTAAGATTTTGTTTGGATTAGAAGTATTTCCACATACTAAGCCTGTGGAACTGCAGGACTACTTCATAGCAGCCTGTCATCTCAAAGGCTGATTTGAATGAACGCAATGGGCAGTATTTTTAGTTTATATTTGTTTCAGGAATACAGGCTTTCAAAGACACAACCTTCACATCATCATCATTAATCATTATTGTCATCATCATCTTCATTTTGTTTTGTTGTTTTGTTCATGTTTACATTGATGCTAACTGGTAACTTTTTTTACCAAAAGTGAAAACAGGACAAGAACTCACTTTGTTAAAGCCAGTCCTCTCTTTGCACATATAGCAGAGTGTGCAGTTTCGTGAGTAGAAGCCAAATAAATTATGATAGTTTCAGCCTACAAGTCCCATTCTGACATTACAAGCATATTGTGAACCTGTCCAAGGCACTGCCAAAAGCTGCCTTTTGTGTGGTAAGAGCCATGTGCTTGCATGCTGCATGCATCCCCAATGTGAATGGACGAACACCTGGTTGTTGTATGTATTTTCTCTAACTCCCATCAGGGTCTCACTGTGCGGGCCTGTTTAGCACCTCAGTGCTCGGGGGTTCTTCAAGTGCACCTAACCTACAGGATTATGCTCGTACGCATCGTAAAAAGCTGACTTCTTCTGGCTTCATAGATGGTATGTGCACACTCTCGCACATGCACGCACAACCCATGTGCCACATTGAACTTCTAAAGATTTTAATGGAATCCTAGAATCTTTGGCCTTAATATTAATTTTATGAGTTTCTACTGCTTCTTTATTGCCCATAGCTTGCTTATGTTTAACTTAATAGCCTAGTTAATTCTTGTTTGTCTTGAATTGAACACCAGATCACAGACTTGCAATATGCACCAGGAGATCCCAGCAAGTGCATTTTTTAAGTAAACTGAAAGTTTTGTTTTTAAATTCCTTAATCATTTTAAACTCTGTTTTTTATCACTGCTAATTGATGTTGAAATTAAATAAATTATTTGGAGCCCATACAAGGAATGAAATTATAAAGTGATAAGTTAAATACTGATGGTGAAAATTTTAGGATTCCTGACCTTTTTTTTTTTTTTTTGGTGGGGTTTGTATTACAAAGGAGCAGGAGATTCTCAGTTTTGGATAATCTGGCATAGAGAAGAAACTCTCACTAGATTTCAGAATGTAAAGATACCAAAGCACACCTTTATAACTCTGAGGTGAAACAGTATTCATGCTGTTTTCCCCCCCACTTCACTTCTCAGTATTCCCGTCTAACCTGAATAACCTTGTATGCCAGAATCACCAGCTCATTCTGCTTGTTTTCCTACGCCTCATTACACATCTTGTATTTACCAACAATCCAAATTTTCTTCTTTTTAACATCTATTTAGATTTTAGCCCTTTTCCTTGGTCCCTTCTGCATGCCACTCACTTCTAATACCTTCTCATCTTTTCTTTTTACCTTTCTTCTTCCTTTTCTATTTTAAAATTTCCCACTTTTGGTAGCCGTTACAAATTTCAGGTACCTGTTTTTCTCTTTCTCAGACACCACACGCGGTTCTGCTGTTAAAAGGTTTTCTATCTCATTTGCTCGACACCCAACCAATGGTACGTTTTGCTTTTATTTTAAAACCAAAATCAAAAACAAAAGGTTTCTTGCTTCATCCCTTTTATTTTTATTTCAAATACGGGGTGTACAGTATCATCCAGCCGTCTGTCATTCCTAACTTCAAGCACAATTCCAAATATATTTGTAATCATTAGAATCCTAAATCCTTCCTTTACCATTCATTAGTATAAATACAACATCAAAATTCATTACTTAAAATAATCCACAAAAAAAAATTAAGTGCTACAGTTGATCATGATCTCACTAATAAATTATTCTCCAGAAGTTCTTGTATGATCAGACTGGTATGGTACAAGATACAGACAGTAAAGTCTGGTCTTACTGGACATACATTTCTTGATAGCTGCTGCTGCTTTGTCTTCTGCTGAGCTGATTCTCTGAGCCTGCCTGTTCTAAAATAAAGCACTGAATTGACAGCTGGAGTTTATGGCTATCTTCTTGAAGTGATGCTAAATTACAAATGCTAAAGCAGAAGCTTTAGTTCTATTCCTGCTAAATTGCTGTGTTTTTTATGGGACAAAAATTTATTTTACCTTATCATACTTCTCTGTTCATCAGATGTGCAAATTACTTAAATATTGCACTAAAAATCACAGCAGGAGGGCTGTGACTTCTTGAGCAGCATTGACCTCTTGAGCTTCTAGAGTGAGAGTTAACTGTCTTCAGTTTGCAAAAATTCTCACAGAATTAACACACAGGACAGAGGTATGTCTTTCTCTTCCTCAGCAAAATGTTTTGCACCTCCTTTTTGACATGATTGAATAGGCCCCAGATATATCCTGTTCATGAAAAGTAGACTCAGTCTCAGGCCCCACTGGACCTGAATGTAGCTTTTCCAGATTTCTTTACTGCAGTTTTATAATGTGCATGACTGCTGGCTGAGTTCAATGATAGTGATACTGAAACTGCAGTGGAAATAATCAGTATTTTCATGTTAGATTTAAAATATATTTGCTTAGAAAGAAAATTTAAAAAAATACTTGAGTTTTGGTTTAGCTTTGCTTAGAAGCAGAGTAGTATTTTGTTACATAAATTTTAAATCCATCATGACTTTTTTGCACTGCAGTGCTTTTTGAAGGTAAACTATAGTGAGGCAAAATTTATACCATCAAGACTGTGTTTGATCTAAAAGGCCAAATCTAATGTTTCATCTGAAATAGAAAAGTCAGGAGTCCATTTTTTATGTTATGACACAAACCAAACAATATTCCCAAGGCATACAAGGTCAGAAAATCAGAAAGAGCTGCATTTGAGAATCTGTGGCTAATCTGTGGATTCCTTTCTGTCCCATTTAGTTGCTTTTTGTGACTCCATTCTTTTTAAAAAGGATCTAAATAGCTTTTAATGATCACACTGATTGTTCTGATTAATTTAATGCAGCAGTTTTACCACACATCTTTGACAAGACTAATGCATGCAGTATGAGCTCCTATGAATCCCAAGTATATTCCAGGTTTCCTGGGGTTCTCTACTAACCTAACGCCATATTGATGTTGTTTCATCTGTCCTGTGGACTATCATTTTAATTATACTTGTCCTTTTACTCTGTTTTTTTCTTACTTTTATGTTGTTATCACACCCTCTTAACTCATTTCAGACTACTCCCCCCCCATCTTTAGTTCAAGGAACATGGTGAAACAAGTATCTTCTGAAAGTGCTATACCTTATTTTCTGGGCCTCTGCAGAACACCCACACCTCTTTAGGTGCTGGTCCATTTCCTCTGTGGAATTTCTAGGCTTCAGTGGTATGTCTCTACAGCTTTTGAATCTTAAGACAGCAGGGTGGCTTTTTGAGATGATGCATTAACCCTTTCATTGTCTTGCCTTCTGATTCTTTAAGAATAAATACAGCCATAAATCAAAGGCCATTAGCATACAGGAGATTACCTACTTAAAGGGATACTGTCAGGCTTCTTCATCATAAAATTTCAAATTTATTTCTTTTAGCATCATAAAATGTTCATCAGAAAGCATTCAAACAAAACACTACACATAGATTTCCAGATTATGTTTTAAGCCATATCCCTCTGACATAAAGATACTACAACAACCTGCTGGGATATGACTAGCTGACAGCAGAATTGTCAAAATTCAACAAAAAAATCTGGAGGCGAAATTCCTAAAACAAGAAAATTTTATTTCTTTTTTTTTTCTCTTTTAAAGGGCATGAATGCATTTTGGAATTCCTTTCTGGTTCTCTATAACATGCACTGTAATAATAATCGTAACTAAAAAGTTAACCTGACATTGTCCCACTTCATTAATTGCAAAATCAGTAAAATAAATTCTCATTCGAGAATTTATTATCTATGGACTGATAGTGACTTTTCTGTCGGGGTAAAGAGAAACCTTACATTTTACTGTAAGGCAAAGAAAGGGTTTGCGCTTTAAATGCATGCATATAGTTATATAGGTTAATAATATGTATGACAAGCATCTTAGTGCTTACACTGAAGGTTATCTACTGACTTTATAGGAGAATACAAATTAACAGTACAGTGGTGGTTCTTTTGTACACAAAATCCAAGTTTTCATGACATGCAACGTTTTGTTTGTAATTTAAGTGAAGCTGACATAAGCACACCTCAGTTGGTTGAATATTTGTAGCAATGGTCCCAGAAATTTTAATATGGCCAGGGTGGATCTAAATATAATTATAGACATTTAGGGGTTGAAATATTGTTGGATTTCTTCTACATGCAAAATACTGATGATGAGTGAATGGGCAACATTGGATATCACAGGAACATTGTTGCTTATTATTTTATGGGAAAAAACAGCTCACAGTCATAATGCTTTCTCTAATAAATGTACCTTGAACTGAAATTCTAACCATTATTTCATTCACTATTGCTTCTTCATGTAATTGTCTTAGAAGAAATTTACAGTATTGAATTGCAAAACTGTGATGTTACAGCTGTATGTTGAAAACACTAATGGACATACTTTCCTCTTCGAAATGCAACTGGACGAAAAGCTGGTTATTGAGTTACCAAACTTGAATTCCTTTAGAGGGCTGCAATTTTTTTCTAGCTGAGATGTTTAAATGCTTTTAAGTCGGTTAGTAATATGGATGCATGGTTAGTGTATGATCTATACTAACATAGAAAAAGCAAAGTCCAATAAATTTTTAGATTTTTGGGTTGCTTTACTTATCTGTTCTAATATATGAAACTTTTAGTCTTTCAATACTGTTTTTACATGCATAAAGGTAGGTATATATCTGTCTCAGAAAGTAAAACCATGTAACTTTAAGGTAAAAAAATGCTAACAGTGGTTTTCCTTTGATATTAAAGACAACAGTTTGTTTTCACAGAATACTGAAGATGATAGAACATGAATTCTGCAAATTTATTTCTTGGAAGATACAGCATTTTTAGCTCTTTTCTGCTAATAAAATAGCTATTCTACTTTCTTGCATGAATGAGTTCCCTATTTAGTTTTGTGCCAGGTATAAGAATGAGTAGGAGAAATACTACCTTTTCCCGATCTTTTTTAAAATTTTTATTTAGTTTTTTTGTTTGTTTGTTTTGTTTTGTTTTGTTTTGTTTTTTTAGTTATCTGTTAAGTTTGTCTTAAAGGGAAATTATCTTTCTTGAACTGATGTGGGAGTAGAGCACAGTTCTCATGTTTGAATGATTTGTGTACACATGTACTTCATCTGTACACAGGAGTTGTATCCCATGGTATGTTACACAGTATCTTTAGCAGGAAATTTGCTCATCTTGTTCTAAGTCCTGTAATATTAAATTTCCATGATTTCAAGAGACTTAGGCCTGCACATGCTAATGTAAGCACTTTTTATCATGCATTAATTCAGTAGCTTAAATCCTGTCTCATGTTTGGAAATCTCTTTTTTTATTATTTTTCTTTTAGGTTTTGAACTGTATTCCATGGTGCCTTCTATTTGCCCTTTGGAAACTCTACACAATTCCTTGTCTCTGAAGCAGGTGGATGAATTTCTTGCTTCTGTTGCTGCTCCATCAAGGGAAAATCTACAGGAGACATGTACTGGTTATTGTTCGTAATTATGTTAATTTTAAATTCCTAAGTATTGTCTAGTTAATCTTTGCAGTGTTTTGCAGCTAACAAGTAAACTAAGGGTACTCTTTTTGAAGAAAATGAAAATTTACATAAACCATAATTTTACATTTTGCACTATCCTTTTGTGGGTATGGACACTTATAATTCATTGAAGTAATTTCTCTGTTGGCTGAGGTAGTAAATTAAGGATTTAATGAAATCATAGTCTATTTCCTTTATTATTACATTGACTTCTCTGTAGTGTCCACACTCAGCTGAATTACAGGTAATGCTTTTCAGGTAGCATGCATTATTCCCAGCTTTATGCTATACTGGGTACCTCAGCAGAACAGTGTTGTATTTACACTTCAAATTTCATTATTTCCTGTTTCTTTCAGTATTACTTGGGGTTTCACCTCTAGAGTGTTTGGCAGTTACTTAGCTTTTTAGCAGTTTGTGCTGCATGTTTAAAGTTTAAGTGATCTTGAAAGGAAGTACAGCTGAATTCTATCCATGTGCATGTGTCTGGGGAAATGATTTTTCCATTGTGATTCTACTGCTGTGTCTTTGGAAATGGTTTCAGTTAGGTCAGATTTGCCACTTACTAAGGATGCTTATAAATAATGTGTCAGGTGATTGAAAATCTTTCTTCTTAAAGAAGTGTCTAAAGACTTATGCTTTGATGAGGAAACTTGTACTTGCAAATACTGATACAACAGTATTCTACCCATTAGGACTTCTCCCTTTTTTCTGCTACAGGATTTTTCCTTTTTTCCCTCATTATTTTATGCAGTTTAGATTGTAATCAGCAGCTTATTTGATAGGTTAGGCCACCTATATTTGAGAAGGAATATAAGCAATTTAAAAAATTGATATTACTGAAAAAGACCTGAGAGGCTTACAAGTATATGAAAATTCTCAGCTACTTAAAATGTCTTTTTATGGTTAGGAAAGTTTTTCCTAAAACTGCTTAGAAAGTTTCAAAATCAGTTCAGAATTGAAAGTATACAAGATGAAGTATTGTATATGAAAAGCAAAACATGTCATAGTCCTAGTATATGGTTGTCACCTTTCTGCCAAGGAGTGGTTGGAAAATAAACCTTATACAATTAGAGTCATAGATGTTTGATTCTCCTGCTTTCCTGTACTATTTGGAGGTTGTCAAGAGATTAATGCATTGTGTGCACTTTTCAAAGATGTGTTGGTCTTAAAGCCTATTCAGGTGCAATCTTCTTAACCTATGAGAAACAGCACTAAAGCTTTTGCCAATCTTCTGGCACAGCACCTGTTACTGAAATGCTGCCTTAACAGCATGAACTTACTGTGTTGCTTTCTGTGGTAAAAAAGAGATTTTGAGACTTTTCATGTTACGAAGTTTTGACAGTAAAGTCAAAAATTGGTAGCTGAGCAGCTGGTTGTATAAATGTGGTATCTGTTTTGCTGAAAGGATACACAGTGACTACAGTTTTGACAGCTGGTTTAGGTGAGAATACTTGATATTAATGATTCTTTTTTCCCTACCATTTCAGCTTCTCCAACTCAGATGATGCCCCTTTCAGGAAGAAAAATTTCTTTAAATACATTTACCCCTGCAAAAATTCAATCAACTCCACTTGAAACTTTGCCTGAAAGGCTAGTGGTAGAGAAACTAACCTTATGTAAGTAAATTCTGTCAAAGGCAGAATGGCTAACTTGATTATTTCCAGCAGTCTAATTCTTCCTTACATGTTACATGGCTTCATAGGGCAGCTGTTTCTTAACATTCCCTGCATAAGTAGAATCATTTTGTGGGTCAGAACAGAGAGAAAACTCAATAGCATGGCACAAATAGCTTTAACAGTAAAACAGTGTTAATAGTTACTGTCTCTTATCCTCCTAATTGTTTCATTTTCTATGGCCTGAAGTTCACGAGCTTTTGCTTTGAAGTATGACAGCTATCCCCGAGTAAGGCAAAGTAAATTTATTTATTTAAATGGCTGAATTTCTGAGATGTTTTCTGAACACCTAATGTAGAGCTCTGTTTCTCTGTTCTGACTAAAGCTGCCAGTAACATGATGATGCATTCCATCATTAGTATGTTCAGTCTGAACTGCTGGCCAGCTACACCGTCTGTTTTTGGATGGTTGTGCTGTTTAGAGACCAAATGTCACTTGGATTTCTAATTTCATTAAGTATAGCTTATTTGTTTCTGTGCTAGATAACATGCATTTTTATTGCCTGTGATGCTTTTTAGCATCAAAGTGTAAAATCTAATACTTACTTTTTCTCTATATTTACAGCTACCCTTGGATGTCCTGTTAATGTATCTAATACTAAATCATCAGAGGCCTCACTAGACGCAGAACTTTGTGGTGAAACTGTTTCTGAGAAGAAATGATCAGACAAAACTGGAAACAACTTCTTAAATGGTTCTTTAGTGTGCATTTAAGCAAATTACTGAGCTGTAAAAAGCCATTCATGTCTGCATCTGCAATTCATAGTGCACTTAAAAATCTTTATACATGGTTAGATAGTGTGCACAGTGTTTAGGTCATTTCTAAAACATTTCAGGAAATATACTTAACAATTTGATGAACCGCACACCTTTTAATGGACAAGCTGCACATGAATCTTTCCTGTGTCTTCAAATATCTACTGTAAACCTGTACAAAAATAAAATGGTATGTGTTACAGCAGCTATGTTGAGGTCACATTTCATTACATCTGTTGATGTAATGAAAGCATTGTCTGTTGTCATCATAAACGTCTGTTTTCAGGAGTTTATAATCTCCCTTTGAATTTCTTCTGTGTGCTGAAGTGTAACATGCATTTTGACTTTTTTTAAATTTAAATTCATTTCCAAAGAGATCTCTTTTCCTTGGTTTGGATATAAGCAGATATTTTCTAAGTTTTAATTATTTATATCATATATGCTGCAATAATTAAGCATGATGGAGCAAGTTAATGTATCAGCACTTTTAATGACTTTTTTTTTTCCTGTGTTTACATCAAACGTGTAACATTCAAATGTACCGTGTTGTATACAGGTGCCTGTATATCATCTAGCAGATAAAACTGTCTTTTATATGTTTTTATCAAAACCTTCTATTGCTTACTTAAAAAAAAGTTTAATTTTCTTTGCCATGTGTTTCTAGAAAAAGGGGATACTAAAAAGCAGGTTTTATAGAAGGAGAAATGGTTACAGCTGGTCTGCTACTAGGTTTACTCTAAATATTGTAAATATTCCATCTATGCTTTATTCTTTTAGCATAGAGAAAGCCTGCAGACTACCAGAATTCAGTACATACTGTTCCAAAGTACTCAGGATTCATCATGGCCCGGGAATTTTCATACCCTTCTCCTTCCAATCTAGGTAGTTGACAGGAGCTCTCAAAAAAACCCAAAAACCAAAAAAAAATTCTACACAAATGAACCAAAAAAAACAAAAAAAAACAAAAAAAAACAAAAAAAAACAAAAAAAAAAAAACCACCCCCCAAAAAACAGAAAAAAACCATAAAACAAACAAAAAAAAGAGAAAAAAATCTAACATTTTATAAGAGATGAAAGAAGCATTTCTGAATTGGTGGAACATGGAGTTATGGTGTTATTTAGAATAATTATCCAGTCTTAAGCAGTTATTGTAATTTTTTTCTGTGGCGTGAAGAATTACTGGGTTATGAGTATCCCAAATTTTGACAATATAAAACACTTCTTTAAGTTTAAGTGGCTGAATAGTAAGAATGGACTTCCTAACTACATGATAGGTGATTACTTTCATGTTTAAGCTGCAGAAGACACAGCTTATACAGTGTTTAAATAGGGCTCTTACTTGTTTCCAGAGCCAGTGCAACTGGCATTCACTTTGTCACAGGGTCTTTTTTCAGTGTTTACCATATGTGAAATGGCTTTTGCAGACTATTTCTAACAATGCTGGTTAAACATCAAATATATGAAGGGTTTCACAGCTATATACTTCAGACATTTCATTTTCTGTAGTGTAATTTTGTTACTGATAATGTTGGTCTTGCATACAACTGAATGTACGCTTGTTTACCATTTAGAAAAAAAAACCTAAAAATTTAAGTATATATATCATTCCAGTCAACCAAAGCTGTGACATAACTTTTTTTATGTGCTCCTAAATAAAATCAAGGTCGCTGGCAAATTCTCTCTATTGTGTTTTCTTTTAAAAGCACTGTGAAGTACAGTGAGTAGCTGACAAAGCAATCCAGTGGAAAACAATTTACATATCAGCCATTAATTTACAAATAAGCCAGAATTACTCTTGGAGGTAAGGATGTGGCATAAAAGAAATGACAGTATAATTTTATACTGACATCACTCCTCAAAAAGATAAATGGCAGTCACACATTCTGCAGTGCTTTGTCGTGTTCCAGAATGATAACATCAAATACAGGACCATTGTGAGTACTCTTGTACTTGCTACTGAGACTGACAATAGGAACACAATGTGGACTGCAAAGATTTGAGACTTTAATTCAGTTTCTTTATGCAATAGCAGTCTCTCTCACATTAAAGTTTTTGAACTATGCATCCAGATTTGACAGAGGTCAAAAAATATGGGTACAGAAAATCAGTGGTCAAAATATGACTGTGACTCCCAAAATATTATCACCCTGCAATGTAGTTTAAGTAATTATTTAGCTTTGCATTTCTTCAAAAATGAAGCATCAAAAATGAAGCATCATTACAAAATAGCCCAAACCACAAAAATGTGTGTGAAAACTCCTAAAATTAATTTAAATCCTGTTTTATGTTTCTTTATTATAATAGATAAATTTCAGTTATGTAATTATCCAAGAACACAGAAGGTGTTAAGGGAAAGCAGATGTGTTTCCAAAGCTCTGTTTAGTAGAAATCCATATAAAAAAGCCTAGGGAAGTGAGCATACAATATATAATTACATGGATTATTATATCAAAAATAATGATCATTGTGCTGGTTTTGCATGGAGGGAATTTGCCTGAGAGGGGTCTGAGAGGAGGAGCATGGGCATGGAAACAGAGGAGGGCTGTTTGCCCTGTAGAGCTTCCTCTGTGACCTGCAGGAACCAAACGGAGGGCTGATTTAGTGGTTGACAGCCCAAGTAACCAATTAAAAAGTTATTTCGCTTTCATAAATTACACTGATACAGTTAATCCATTCTCTTTTCACTTCCATCGAACAATGAGGTAACAGCCGGCTCAGCCTGGCCCAGCCCCGGCTCGGCCCGGCCCGACCCCGTCTTGGGCTGCCTCCTGCTCGGCCCAGCCCGGGCCGGCCCCCCCATCTCCATGTTGCCTGGTTGGGCGGGGGAGCCACTGAAGCCCCCCTCCCCCTGTTTTTCGGCTGGGGAGCCCTGGTGGCCGGGGGGGAACTTTGGCCTTTGCTGAGGTCCTGGTCGTCCCCGCCACCCCCCCGCCCCGCCCAGTGTGGCCATGGCTTGGCTGGGGCTTCTGCTGCCATTTTAGAAGCTGCCAGGAGAGGGAGAAGCCCCCAGCTGGCCACACAGTGTGGAGAGGTGCAGCTGGGCTTTGCAGTTTTGTCCGGTCTCTTCCACATGGCATGGCCCGTGTGGCCTGAGAAGCCCTAGCATGTTTCCAGCATCGCATGGCCTGGCTCTCTTCACCCTTTAGGTGCAATTTTAACCCTTTTAATGCCTGGATAAGACTACAGATTTTCTGAGCTTCCCTGAATGAGAGGAAGCAGGAGTCTACTGAAGTCAGTGAAATTAACGCTAAGTTTCCAGATGGGAAGAGATTGAAGAGATGCCACTGATAAGTGGCTGAAACCTTTTTTGTGGGCAGTGAGGGGACTGGACTACACTAAAATTCCTTTAAACTGTGAGAACCTACTTGGGGGAGGTTAAAGTGCTTGAGGAAAGATTTTGCCCCGAGGGAATGGGGCTCTCTGTTTTGGGACTGGAAATATGGACAGAGACATGTAATAGAAAAAGAGATGAGAATTTTGTCTTTCAGCAGCTTGCCTTTAAAAAGAATATCCCCCCCTCCCATGTGTATGGCATAACCCATAACACAGCTCTGGAAAGACTGTGGAAAATGGGAGGAAGTTCATGATTTACAATTTTTCACCCGGGCAGATGCAAATTGTGAAAGTGAAGACACTCCCTAAGCCTAAACCAAAAGAGGAACTTTTCTCTCTAGAGTGAACTAAAATGATTATTTAAGTGGATAACTGACTGAAGTGTTCTCTGTATGTTGTTGAGAAATGTAGAAGGTGAGGAAGGGGGGAAGAGGGAATGATCTGGAAATCTTATTCTGAATTTCTTTTTTTTTCTGTGTTATTAATAGATTTCTTCTTATACCCTTTTAAGTTTTAGGCCTGCCTTGTCTTTGCTCCTAAATCCTATCTCTAAAAGAAATTGAGTATATTAAAATTGGCAAACCCAAATCAAACCATGACAATCATAAATTGAACAAGCATCAAAAACAGTTCAAAGAATAATGGCAGAAGAGATGTAACAAAGATTTTTAAAAGCCATTTCAGTGTAGTAGACAAGTGGCAGGACATAGGGATTTAAGCTTACTTTGTCATCTAACACAGAAAAAAAGCATAATATTCTTTTATTTTTCCTGCATTTTTTCTTAGTCAGTTTACAGCAACTGTATTTTTGACAGTGCCATAAGTAACTTGCTAAAGAAAAAATAGGGAAAAGTTTTCCAAAAAGTCAATTCTGCAAGAAGCAGTGTAAGCAAAGAAGTGTACTTTCTAGTAATAGTTCGTATTTATTTTATTTTTCTTTCTAAATAATGGTTTTCATTTTGCTTGCTTTTGTGAGGAGGAAAAATTTCATTGAGTATTTTTAAATGATAATTTTTTTATTCCCTCACTTACCCTTAAAAAAAACCATCTTGTGCTCCAAAATACAGAAACTGGTGTGACGCCAAAGCAGTCCAGAGTGAACTACAGTGAAAAACATGTTGAATAAAAGGCCAAATACTTTATAAAAACGAGAATGTGTGAGTGTGTGAATGTGGACCTAGGAGGAGGAGATGCACTAAATACAAAGAACATCCATATCATTAAAGGTAGAAGCTAGTGTAGAAAAGACCTTGCATGAAGCTTAAATTCTGCATTGATATAAAACCAGTTCCAGACTTGCTTTTTTAAAAAAAAAAATATACTGGATTAAAAAGTTGTGTCCTGAGGTGACTTTATGATGCTAGTATCTCCAATCATCTGTTCTGTTGATGTTGAATATTGAGCTCTGCAACTTTAAGACTGATTCCAGAAGTAAAAGGGGAGAGAAGAGATGCAGAGTTTGTTATCAGAGACTGCACTTGCTCCACCACATCCTTCACACCGACTGTGTTGTCTGCAGTGGACAGCAAGAGAGAGTTCTCCTTTGCTCTTGGTTAGTTTCTGGCTAGCTGAGGCAGAGAAGTTCCCTGGACGGTGGTTTTTTTTCTTTTTTTCTTGGAATTGTTCGAAACTGCTCTGGGCTGAAAACCCAGAAGAGCACCAGGAGCTCACACCCATGGCCCACTGAGGCCTGGCCAGGCCGCAGCATTTCCCAGCGCCGGAGGGACTGAGAACAGCCGGAGTGAGGTGGACTGCAAGCCACGGAAGGGACTCTTCTGAATTTGTCATCTGGTCAGAGCGGTGAGAGGTTTTGCTATTTAGTATTGTTCATTTTTGTGCTGGGGAGTGCTTTGCCTGTTAAATAAACAATTTTTTTCCACTTCTCTCTAAGAAAATATTTTCCCGAAACAGCTGGGGGAGGGACCACTTGAATCTGTTTTCTAGAGGGGCCTCTTTTGGGAGGAGACCTCCTCCCAAATTTGCCCTAACCAGGACAAATACATTAATTGGCACCCAACGCATGGCTCAAGAAAGTGGAAATGCCAGCATTGCATTTTGGTTGAACTTACTCTGCATTGGGATAAAGCAGTCAGTAGCCATGTTGCTTGAATTCATAATGTCTCTCATGGTGGAGGCCTTTATGCATCTCTGGTGCCTAGGCTTTTTTGAGGTTTTAATACCTTTCTGGTCCCTAGGCTTATTTTCTTATCCAGAGATAGCTCCAGTAGTGTCCCTAACACGTAGTTTCTACAGTCGAGGGCCACAGATTACAATAGCTATTATGCTAGGCTTGGTGGTAATGATTTATAGAAAGTTTATAATGGTACTGGAGTTTATTTCAGGTATGTGTGGTTTATGGTTTCTTCATCTTACCCTGCATCCCAGTTCCAGTAGCATGTTCTGGGGGTTTGTTTGTAATTGCCCCCAGTTTGTTAGAGGAGGAGCAGGGGATGAGGCTTTTCAGTCTTTCCTTTCCTTCTTCTCCTTTGAATCTGTTAAGTCACTTCTTGAGAATGTTCAGTTTCCCCTGAATTGCCAAGGACACCACCTTTCTGGTACTTCATCTGGTAGGCTTCCTATATATAGTCTGCAGCCTCTCTAGAATAAGGGCTGAGGTGTCCAGAAGAGCTGATGAGACCCCTGACCCAGGAGTAGGCCCAGACGTGGAAAATTCTGAGTGGTGTGGCAAATGGGAGAGAATGGGCCAAAGCCTGAAGGAATTTTCTGATCTGCTGTGGGGGCCAGAGAAGTGGCCAAGGGAAAGCCTCTTGCACCTAAGCCATAACCCTGTGGTTATGGAGAGCCAAAAGATTGCCTCTGGAATCCTTTGCGGCATTATGTTGATTCTTTGCACCCATTGGTCCTTCCCCTTTGCTATGCCCTGTGCCCTCATCCCATTGGTCCCAGTGTTCTGCCCTGTCCCTCACTATTTCTATATAAAGCCCTGTTTGCCCTGCCTCTGGTCTTTCGTCCCTGGATCCCTTTGAGGCTGAAGCAATAAAGGCCCTCCTTGGAACTCCACACAAGGACCCCGTCTCCTTCTACATTGCCCATATTCACAAAAGAGCTAGTCACCCAGTGAGAGTGCAGACGTGTCTGTGACCCCAGAATGTCCTTCTAAGGATGCTTCTCAGGGAAGGTCACAGCACTCCTACTAATGCCCACTGCGACAATCCCCCAGCCTGGGAATTTTCACATTAACAAATTCATGACCCAGATGAGGTGGGGAAATATGTGGACAAGAACTGCCATGATGATTCTAATGAGAAAAAGCTAATTGCAATAAGCTGGGCCCTAGCATATGCATATCGCATACTGCTAGATGCTGTAGGGCAGCAAACAGAGGCCAGGGGGCAAGGAGACAAATCAGCCAACACCCCAGTTACTCAGGTTGTAGCTAAACCAGACAATGAGCCTAAGCCACTGGCAGTCGCTGCAAGCAAGAAGCTCACAAGCAAAACTGATCGGCCAGTAGACGATGATGATCCAGGGGAAGGAATCTCAAAGCAAGTTCCTGATACAAAATCAGAAGTCAGAGCAACTGACACAAGATCAGAAGCTAATATTGAGTCCTTTTCCCTGAAAGACCTTCATGGCCTAAAAAAGGATTACACTCTATAACCTGATGAATCTATTAATTAGATGGCTAGTCCGTTTTTGGGATGCTGCAGGCGAGGCTACAGTTCTGGATGGTACTGAAGCGAGGCATTTGGGATCCCTGTCACATGATCCAGTTATCAGCCAAAGAATGATGATGGGGGCTAATTCTCAGAGTCTCTGAGCACAGGTCCTGGGAAGTGTGGCACAAAAATATCTGTATGCTGATGATCTCTATATGCAGCAAACCCAGTAGAAGACTATAGAACAAGGGATTCAACGCTTAAGAGAAATGTCAGTGGCAGAGATTGTCTTCTCAGATTACCTAACAACTAAGAATCCAGACTTGGTACCATGTACATCCATGATATGACGAAGACTTGTACGACTTGGGCCACAAGAATACGCTTCTGCTTCAGCAATAATGAAGCTGGATGACAGGGAGGAGACCGTGCTTGATATCGTGAAGAAGGTCTGAGCATATGCAGGTGCCGTGCATGGCCCAACACATGCCAGGATCGCAGCTGTGGAAACATGTCTGCAGGAAT